>JAMPIV010002227.1:240000-440000 GCA_024509875.1 Oreohelix idahoensis | reverse complement strand
CCACGTTGGTAACCTTGTCATACCATTTTATTCCCTCTATTCTACGCAAGCACCTTATGAAAGTCTGTAGCTCTTTGGTTGTTTTCTTTGTTTTTCTCCATGTCTCAGAGCCATACAATAGGACTGACTTCACACTCGAAGTATATACATTCATACTGGAATATTTTTTTTAGGGTATAAAAGTGGTATGAAGATACAATTACAGTTCTGTTAAAATTTTGTCACCACTATAAAAACATGTCTTTGAAAGTTAGAGACTAAAAGAAAAAATGCAGATGGGATATTTCCAAAGACTTGAAAGCACTGCTCCATTAGTCTGTGGTGACCAAATACCGTAGTCTAGCTCATGTTACCCGCAATATCACGTCAGAGCTTATGAAAATGGGAGTCGTAGATTCAACTATCTGAAAATGGATTTTCTATTTTTCATTTTCTCCCCTCACTTTTGGCGAGCAATTTATCTTTAGAGTGTTGAAAATTGTCTATCGTCTGCGCTACAGTTGTTGCTTTCTACCATTTGACTTTACAGCCGGGAGTATAACCAGCTTCTTGTCTGAGGCCGAGGTATGTGCTGAATAGACAGCAGAATTAGGAGAGGATCGATACTTCTTTAGCGTTTAAGATGACATTTTCCCATTAGACAGGGATATATTTAACCCGTTAATGGTGGAGAATCGATTCTGATAATGGCAGCATTCCAAACTTCATAACGCCATGACTAAATTCACAGTTTGTTAACACTTCTATGCCAACATGTAGTTCTTACACAATACAGAAAGGAATTTCTACGGGTAAATCAAATGTAACCCTTTCATTCGTATTCTGTTACACACACGCATACACACATAAAGAAATACACAGGCCTTAGGACAAAAAAGGGGGAAGGGGCCTGCGGGGCCATTTGGACAGGACCTCATGTCACATGGGGTCCTCACCTCATCCAAGGATTCATTTACTACCCGCATTTCTCAACAAAAAAGGGACCACAATTGAAAATGGCTCCTACCTCACCTGCACTATCAGAGAGCCTGCATATACGTACATTCAGACACCATCATAATTGTCCTCTGTGCTCCTTACGGAGCATGCAGCTGGTTCCCTTGCAAGGAAACCTGCATCAAGCATTCACGTGCTTTTGTAGCGGTGGTTTCTGGGACAATTTGTTTGACATGATGAGGTTGCCAGCCCCACGCGCAACCTCATATTAGTTGCCTTGTACGACATGCTTGAGTGGGCAGTAGTCCTGGTCTTTCTTTGTCTCATTAGAGACCCCCCGGCAACTACACTGAACATATACATACATACATGATACACATACGCTCGCACATACACACACCTCCAATCCATGATTGAGTTCCGGGTTCGAAACCTGGTAGCGTCACGCTGTAAATGGGTTCCTTCGTTCTTGGTTTAGTGACGCAAAGGCAGCGAGGAAGGTACCCGGTTATCCACCCGCCCCCACTTTGCCATAAAGCTGAACAAAGTATTAGTGAAGTCTCTAACATTTTACTTCCCTACGGTAGGTTCTATGGGACTACCATTACTGTCAATAACCAATCTACTGTGGATAAGACTCCACTCGTTCCACCACTGCAATGTGGATTTATGATAATAAATCAGGCTCGTCTGACCACACAACAATGGCTAACAATAAGAAATAAACACCTTTAACAGGAACTTCCCTTTAATACTATGCACAGCACAATAAGGCCTCACACGGCCAACAAACGCATCAAATACAATAATGAAATGCCACTGTAACTTGCCTTAACAGCTTAAAGACTGTGACGAAACAGGGCGACCTCTATCGATCTTTGGTTCTCTCCGGCAGTATCGGTACATTTGTGGTACTGATTTTTATTAGGTGCTGTCAATTATCGCACTTTTCTTTCTTTCTTTCTTTCTTTATTTGTCTGCTAAGTAGCAGATATGTGGTTTTATCAAATTGCCCTGTAGGTGATACATGACAATTAGCAAGGAGTGCTACCCAGATTTGTGGTTATAGGCGCGGCAGACTAAAACTTACATCGGTCTACGCTATGGGTTTAATTCACCGATAAGATCCGGGGTTTGCGCACTCATACGACAGATAACGAGATTACTGTCTGTGTGTCACATGTGGGCAGACAAATGTGATGCAATTGCTTCCGGTCCTTGGTTAAAATATAATCATGGATTTATTACATTTTAGACAATATGAGTCTACAAATGTGTGTGTGAGAGTGTATACGAGGCATCATATGTTCATATATGGTAATACGTGACCTTTGTAGGCATGCACCTTATTTCACGTGGGAATATTTTGAAATATCACAGCCTATCCGGCATGATTGGAATCGATTGGATCTTTCTGATTAGATTCATGTCACTGGAGGGAATATAGGCTGACAATTTCACAGTTTTATTTCTCTGTGATTTGCACGCTCGCCAAGACACCAGACCTTCGCCAGAAGAAGAACTAGATTCATAATTCCTAATTGTTATCCGGACCTTTTATTGGAGAACCACATAAGACTTATAAAGCACAGGACATCTCTACATTTAATAAGGAACAACGAAACTAGGAAAACTGAAAAAACACGGAGTCACAAATGGCAATCTATTGTAAAATTCAAAGAAATCCCAGACCCGTGTAAGAGAAGATTCGTCCCTTTTATTCATCTGTGCGACAAGTCTGTAGCGAGGATAGGCTTATTGGTGGTACCAGCAGAACTTACTATTTCTGGAACAAGACGGGGTCAGGGGCCTACGCTTTAAGACAAAGAACACTGTGTATACTTTCCTTGAAGTTTCTCGGAGACGAGCTACACCCGACAACCTTGACCAGAGACGAGTGATCAGTGTGAAAAGACAGAACCGTCATTAGCAGCTAAGTTCAAATATATGCTGCCATCTGAACTTTCTTTCCCTTTTTTGCAATCCCCAAATACGAGGATGATAGCTGTTCTTTATCCATAACTAGTCAAATTATTTTCAAACTGTTAAAACTTAAAGTGATTATTAAATGTTGTTATTTGTAATGTTACAAATTTAACTTCGATTTGATCATTTTAAAGTTACTGCATGTTTGTCTCAGTCAATTACTCCACACATTCTAAACAGAGCTATTCTTGAGTAAGAGAATTCCACTGAGTAAATCAGGGGTGGAGGCTTAACGAACTGATAAATAAAGGCTTAAATTCTTCACAAAAGTGGTCGGCAGGTTACAGAATTAACGTGCTTAGCGACAGCCAGCATTGTTTTCGCTTACCCGAATTTCTTGTGAAGACTCCCATGTGATAGAAGCTTTACTACTCTTCTATCTACATTTCTGCCAAGAGTAATCTTGTGTACAAATAGACTCCAATGAAGCCTATATTAGATACTCTTGAGTTTGGTCACTGTTGGACCACTACTGCAAAGCAGGGGAGGCAATACTGTCACATTGACTACATGCAGGAGGATCTCACTATGGACCTAGTGATTGGCAGGGGGAGCTGAGATGTGGCTCTGTGTAGGATGTGACAATTCCTTGGGAGAGCCCAGAACCATAACACAGTAAATTTAGCTCTGCATAGTCGGAGAGCCTCCTTGGATGGCGGGGAATGCACAGTGTGCCATGCGCTTCTTACTCCTAGCTTGGGACCAGATTTGACGATCCTTTAAATGCAAGCCAAGCTGGAGAAACTGGAGCTCATGACTTCAGCTCAACGAGTTTCGGAATAGCAGAAAACCCACAGGAAAAGCCCGGATCTACAGTGTAGATAATACCAAGGAATCTTCAACTTGGAATAGGCTGTAAAGGAGCGAGAAGCACAGCGGCCCTAGCTTTAAAAAAACAACAACAACAACCAATTATATAACTCCCTACCCACACATACACACAGCTCCGCAGCTGTTGCCACAAACGTAACATATATCTACTGATCTATTACACTATATATATATACATATTTTGCATCAACCCACGCGAGCTTAGACAAATTCAGAAAGCGCGATAAGAGATCGATATAAGTTAACAAATATCTGTCTGTCTCTCTATCCTCCTTCACCTCTCTCTCTCGTCCGCGTCTCCCACATATCTATTACTCCAACTGCCTGTGTGTACGAGATTTTTTGCGTGTGTCTATAAACAATCCTTACTGGATGCTTAGTGTACATTTTGCATTTAACAGGGAGTCCCAGTTAAATATTCTATTTAAAGTAACAAACCTCTACTCGCAGACACCATGTTGTAACATTTATTCATTCATTCACTGATTCATTCATTCATTCGTTATTTCTTTGCCCATCAGCTCCTGAAGCATAGGCCTTCAACAAACACATGCCACGCCCTCCTGTCACGTGCCATCAGCTCAAGTTCTTTCCGAGTTTTCCTCATCATTTACACTTCTGTTTCCAGTTCTTTCTCCATGCATTTATTTGGTCCGCCTCTAACTCTCTTTTCTTGGGGATTCCAGAACAAGGACTGTCGTGTAATGCTATCAGCTTCTTCTTCTTCTTCATGTACCGTGCCTTGTGGCGTAGGAGATTATGTCTTTCCACAACTCCCTGTCTCCAATACAATTTATCAATTCTGTTGGTGACTTATTTCCATGCAGCAATGTCAAATTGTCCAGTATTTACTCTCTTTGTCTTCCCATATATCTTTTTCCTTCAATCTTACCTGTTGTTACGATATATTCCAGCTTTCCTCTTCTCATAACATGCCCAAAAAAGTGGATTGATTCTTTTTAACTTGTAACATAAGTTTCCTTTGCGCATTGGCCTCTTTCAGGACATCCACATTACTCGTTTTGGCTGTCCATGGTATTTTTAACATTCTTCTGTAAAACCACATCTCTGTTGCCTCTAGTATCTTCCCTATGTGTTTACTAATTGTCCATGACACATTCCCATATGTCAGGATTGGTTCTATATAACATTGAAGAACTCTTTCTTACTTCCAATGACAAAGAATTGTTGTATAAAATACTCTTCATTTTATAGACATCAGCAGGTTTCATCAATGTGTGTCCTTTCCATCACCAGTATCGTCTCATCTCTTTTTTCTACTGACAGTTGTATGGTTCTTGTCATCAGTTGCACGATGGTGACTTGGTCATATTATTTTAATCCTTCTATTCAACACAAACACCCGTTTATGAAAGTTTGTAACTGTTTGGTTGTTGTTGGTTTGTTGTTCTTCCAGTTTCGGAGCCATACAACTGGATCGACTTGACATTTTTTTTGGACTTGATTTTTCTTGATCTCCATATGTTTCCCAATGCAATGAAAGATCCTCTTGCTGTTTCTATTCTTATGTTGATATCATTGTCTGTCCCTCCAACTTGTTCAATATTGCTGCCAAGATTTGTGCAAGATTCTACATCTTGCAGTGGTGTTTCCTCAAGTTTGACCTTGTTATCATTTCTTGCATTCATTCTCGTTATCTTTTTATTTTTCCTGTGTATTT
The DNA here is from genome assembly GCA_024509875.1 of Oreohelix idahoensis. Taxonomy (NCBI): domain Eukaryota; kingdom Metazoa; phylum Mollusca; class Gastropoda; order Stylommatophora; family Oreohelicidae; genus Oreohelix; species Oreohelix idahoensis. Next base: position 434,566 of record JAMPIV010002227.1, on the reverse strand, counting down.
TCAGACCCACTTGCTGTGACCTCTGATCGAGTATTTTCATTTTGTTATTGTGATAAAGTGTTCATAGGCTTCATCGCCCTGTACCAGTTCATCATTTTCTTATTTTATTTCTCTCCCGTTTGGGCTCTATCATCATTTTTAAAGTAATCTTTGTTGATCACGGATTTTACCTAAGTGTAACTTATATCCCACCGTTGCTATTTCCCAAACCTTACATTATATTTTGGAACACACTTGGCTAGGTAGACGTCATTGTTAGCTCGGAAGATGTCTACATGGGGAATAAAGAGAATTTGTTTGACACTTTAATCCACTGTTTCAACAAAACGAGTGTCGCCCATTGGAACACAACAGCAAACCCGTCAGAGCGATTAGGAGCAAAGGACTCATGACACGCACAGGAATGTTGGTTACCAGATGGCAGTCTACGTTGAGAACGGCATGTTATCTACATGACGGGACACTGAAAGAGATTAAAGGAAGCGGCTCCCGCCAGCAAGTCGACATAGTGGGACTTCACTTGAACCGCAGAATAAGGAAAACTGGGCAACAAAAGGGGCAGGTAATTTCTGTATCGGGTGGCCAATTCAAAACCACAGTTTGCTTCGCAACCGAAACCACAACACGGAGGGAACAGTTGGTTTTAAAAGCCCACCCACTTTTAGAGATTGAAAAAATTGTCATGAAAAAGCACGCGAGCATGCCAATATCGTATGGAAAGATGGATGCCTAGTTACTGGATTAGAGGGCAATGCCATAGGACACAATCCACGACTTCTCACGAATTGGCAACACAAAATATAACGAGAAGTTCGCCACAAGTTGGTATGGATTTTCCAACACGTGCGGAGTATAGAGTTTCCAAGAGCATATCCTATTCACAGCCTGTTTTATAACTTCCTTCCTGTGTGGATATATAATTCATATCTGTGGAGTTTAATGTTATAAAGTATTCTTAAGAAATTCGCGAAGGGAAAAAAGGTTAGTAAATTTTACAAAATTATTATTAATTTTTCTTTTTCATTAATAAAGAATGCTTTTTGCACTTAGCCTCATAGCTAAATGTGCGAATGACTGTCTTTTTCCATTACTTCTATTCGTTAATAGTTACTTAAATCAAATAATTTTCATCTAGGATAGTATAATGAAGTAAATCATAGCTATTTGCTTCACCTTCATCTAGATTATTAGATCATCATTACAGACTTACATGAGCACACACGTTTATTCTCAATATATTTAACATTTGTCATGTGCGTCTCATGTCATGTATCATAATAAGAGAATTACAAGCAGAACGATCAGCTAGGAAGAAGACATAGTGAGGAATAAGATAAAAGAAAGTCAACTTTTGATATTGGATATTAGATGTGAAACTTATAAAACCCACTTTTGTGTCTTCGGTCCAGCAGAAGTCTGAGTTTACACATTACATGTTTGGCGTATAACCGGAAAGAAGCTAGCAAAGCTTACGTACGGATAGCGGAATTCACAAGATAGGACATCATACATTTCCTAAGTTACAAGGAAGATCTCCGTGCTTGCGTTTGTAAACGTTAGTGGTGCAGCATTTATTCACCTGTTTCTTAAATGCTCACAAGTTGATTCACATATACATATATCAAGTTTAACTCACTCAAATGCTTACCGTTTGAATCAAGTTAAAGCATGCATAAATTTATTCACACATACACACTCACACATATACATATATAGTAGACAAAGCAGAATAAGCTGCTATCAAATTCATGCAAGTTATCTTGTCCTTTGCTGTTTGTTTCAGGTCCTTCCATTTCTACCTTATCCCTTTTACTTCTATCTCCAGTTTTCTGTATGTGTTTTTCTGTCTTCTTCTACGTCTCTTACCCTGGAGATTACAGAACCAGGGCAGCTTTGTAATGTTAACAATATATGTCTTAGCCATCATTAGTGCCTTCTTCTAAACTTATGTTTCACTGGCACTTGTCATCAGCCCCAAATTGGGGATCTCGCATTTGAATTAATATATACCATATGACAACTGCACTCTCAGGAATATCATACAAGGCGACTAATATTAGAGTGCGCTTGAGGCTAGCGACCTCATCATATAAAACAAATTGCCACATAAACCACCACTCCATGCTCTACAACTAGCGCAACGGACAGTGATGATGATGATGACATACTCTTGAGTCAGAGAAGACAAAGACAGCAAGGAAGGAACCAGCTACCCCACCTCATAAAGCTGAGACGTAGTATAGTGAAGTCTGTAACACTTCGCTCCTCTACGGTAGTATGGAACATTCTTGTTCTTCCTCGTTCGCCCTCAAACTTCTACATCAATGACTGTAATAAAGGTAGTAGTCAGCTCAAGGTTCCTGACATCTCCAAACAGTTTTCGTGACTTGCAAGTAGGTTGTTGCCATATGCTACTTCGGTTACTGTTGTATATTGGGCAGGACTGCAGCAGATGTTCGGCTGTCACGACACTAATGCCACAGGTGCAGAGATGTGTTGCACCAATCCTGTACTTGTGGTAAAGATGGTTCCTCAATATGTTGGGTCCAGTGCGTAGCCGTAAAATGATGACCTGGTTTCGCCTAGAAAGCTGGTGATAGGCATTATTTTTTTATATGGCTTGAATATTCTCTTTCCCATTTTGACTTGAATTTGGACCATTCTATGCATACTTCTATGCTCCTCCAATCGGAAACTTTTTGAAAATACTCCCGCACTCCAGGATGCACCATGCACTCTGGTAGACTGCCACTACTTCTGACCACGGTAAATTGGCTTGATAATTTTCGCGCCCTGCAGAGCACAGGCGTTCACTGTAGATCTCAGATCCTGTGCCATCCGTTCCAAGTTTAGCCATGTCTTTTTCATCTCTTTTATATATGTCTTCAAATCCTTTATGTATTCGTTATTAGGTCTGACGGTAGTGTATTCTGAATAGCCACTGACAGCTCACTACTCTTTATCTCTCTCTTTATCTATCTACCTACCTATCTACCTACCTACCTACATGTCTACATGTCTACCTGTCTACCTATCCATACATCCATCCATCCATCCATCCATCCATCCCATGTTTTGCCATATTTCGTTAACCGGAAGGAAACATTCAAAATCTTCTATTTCATTTCCGTCACGTGAATCTTTAATCACGAATGATTCACACGTGTAAAAGAACTGCAGCTTCAGGTGTACAAGTTAAATGCAGCACAAGGAGTACACAAGAACTAGTATATAAAGTGAACAAAAGATCTACAGCATAAGGTGTACTAAAGAATTACATCATAAGGCGTACACATGAACAACAAAATAAGGCAAAGACAATAACTTCAGCATAATGTGTACACAAAATCGTGGTGTAATTTTGGACAGTCGGAAATCTTAAAGAATCGGGCTTCATTGATGTACTAAGAAAGTTGTCTGTCAGCAACAAATAAACACAATTATAAATACAAAACATTTCAGACTCGCTGACCAGCTAGATCTAAAGCAGCTGACAGGCACCACAGTAGCTCAGGGGATCTACTTTAGAAGCAGTGAGCTCTCTAAGATTAACTTTGAAGAAATCATGTCTCTATTCAGATCAGAATTTGGAATAAGTACAGTCTATATGTTACCTACATCTCAACCTGGCTGTCTGCTTCCAGCTATTTCATCAACAGAGTGGTAGCAAATTCAAACTAATTGATGTTTTAACGAATGTTAACTTCACTTCAAAGAAATAAACCGCCTTCCTTTCTCACACAGTTCACAATTAAAGAGAATTTTATCAGCTAGGTCAAGAGTCCTCACAATTAAGTGAATTTTATCAGCTAGCTCAAGAGTCCTCACAATTAAGTGAATTTTATCAGCTAGCTCAAGAGTCCTCACAATTAAAAAGAATTTTATCAGCTAGCTCAAGTCCTCACAATTAAAGTGAATTTTGTCAGCTAGCTCAAGAGTCCTCACCGGGAGATTTTGGAATAACGAAAAAAAAAAAAAAACTTTATTTAAGCCTTGGGATACCGTGATTTTAAATGCTGGCGGGAAAAGAGTTGTCCAATATCTCTCTAGATTTTAACATTCCTTTTCCCCTCCCTCACCTACAGATTTACCTAATCGTACCATATGATCTACCATTAGATCTTAATCTTCCTTATGTGGACGCCTGAACTAACGTGACATCAGGGTGTCACATTTTCAAATAACCCTTAACCTTTATCATTTGTCAAGGGGACATTCAGTGAAAACATTGCCAGCACAGTTCACCCGCAGGAAACATTCAGAATCTTCTATTTCATTTCCGTGGGAGCCGCGCTGGTGTAATGGCTACGGCGTTGTACTGGCGACCAGGTTTTCATGGTTCAAACCCGGGCGTCAGCGTTTGAAGGAATGTTTACGACCGGAAATTTGACTGAATAACCTGAACGGCTCCTGCACATAAATCCCGTGTGGATGGGAAGGAGCGAAGCTCCTGACCGGGTTGGAAGGAAAGTCCACTGACCCCCCAGCCTCGCAATGACATGTCTTCTTCTTCTTCTTCCGTCCTTAGCCACCGACCGTCAAAGCAGTCAGTGGCCATTACGCCTAGTGGCGTCTTAGGGCAACAGCAGATAGGTTTTCTTTGCCATTGTTTCCCATCACGCCTATTGGCGTCTTTAGGGCAACGGCAAATCAATCCATTTGCTGTTGTTTCCGTAATCGAAGTGACTGGCAAACGGGTGATCAGCCCGTTGGTGCAATGACATGTCATTGGGCCAAAAGAGCTGGAAAGCTCGAGTGCCGCTAGTTAGAGAAAAAAAAAAAAAAAAAAATTTCATTTCCGTCATGTGAATCTTTAAACACGAATGATTCACACGTGTAAAAGAACTACAGCTTCAGGTGTACAAGAACTAGTACCTAAAGTAAACAAAAGATCTACAGCATAAGGTGTACTAAAGAATTACATCATAAGGCGTACACATGAACAACAAAATAAGGCAAAGACAATAACTTCAGCATAATGTGTACACAAAATCGTGGTGTAATTTTGGACAGTCGGAAAATCTTAAAGAATCGGGCTTCATTGATGTACTAAGAAAGTTGTCTATCAGCAAATGGTGTATGAAATCAGATTATAACACATAAAGAGAAGGAAAAATTATACTAAATCACCAGGGGAAAAAAATCTACAAATAAGACTTGTAACTAGTAACATTACTGCAGGGCTTCTTAGCCTTTTAGAGGTTCATGTCCACTTTACATCATCTAAGGAAGCCTCGCAGCCCTTTACAAAATCTTATGAAGCCTCGAACCCCTTTACAGCATTCAAAGAAGCCTCGCACCCCATTATCTAATACCTCACAGAAATATGCCAGTATTGTTTGGTTTTGAGGACTATCTTCATTGCACAACTCCATCAGTGCTCCGATCTCCTCCCTTACATTACACAAGGAGGATCTCAGCACAGTGCACGAACTCCGTAGCACCGACTAGAATCCTAATGCGTGTATGTAGGAATCACACATTCTATAAATATTTTTGTGGTGGGTAGGTTTCTAATTTTTAAATTTTACCAGGGCAGCGGCCTTATGGCTTACTCTTTACGATTTCCAACGGCCGTGGAATTTGTAACGTGCGCAACTTGCACACGGGACCTCCTATTTTTGTCGCCCTTATCCGAGAAGGCTAGGCATCCGATCTCACCACCCAGGAGGCCAGGGGGAGTATGACATCATTAAGAACACTGGTTCTGAAAAAAAATTTCCATAAATTATATTCCATCTACTGGGAACCGAACCTGGTACTTTTAGAATTCAAGGCTGACGCCATATCTCTTAGCCACTCCGTCCCCCATATTGTTAAAAACAAATAAAAGTGTGTGTTTTTACATGGCCAAACCTCAGACATGAGGTATCTGAGGAAGGTGATTGAAGTAACAAGAAGAGACATGGTTCGCAACCAGACGATACGCCAAGGCCTAAAAACCCAACCCCTGCAGACCCAGTAGAGCAGTCCCAACTAAGATGGTTTGATCATGTCTGCAGAACGGGAGAAGATCGGCTACCAAAACAAGTATGGGAAACTAAGAGCCGCTGGGAGGACAACATTAGACAATCTTTGAAGGACCGAGGACTAGAATGGAACCAGACCAGGAGGAAGACAGCCGATAGGATAGTATGGCGCTCTCTCTTCCAAACCTCTACAACTCATGGTAGAAGAGGAACGACTAAGTAAGTAAGTTTTTACATGGTATGAAAAGATTTTATTTAGATTTGGTATTGAATTCACGTAGTCAATTTTCTATGGTGTCCAAATACTTCCGTGTTATGTGCATTATGTTGTGTCTATGATGGTTGTCTTGTAAAATATCTGGCACGTCTCGCTCACATCCACCAGAAGTCGGATCACGAGCCCCCACGGGTGGCATTCACCCTTTGTTAAGAACTACGTTGGTGAAACCCGAGGGTGCAAACCACGGACAGATAAATCGCGTAAACAAGAACAGTATAAGAACTTGGAAGATAGGGAATAGAGGACACAAAAAAGCACATAGTGTCGCTGTGTTCTAATCACCGGACTGCTTCTCTGCCTGCTTGACATATGATTTATGTGTCTTCTAGTGCTAAACTGAGCGTCCCATTGGCAGAGTGGTTAAAGCTCGCGGCAAAGAGGTCGGGTTCAAAACACGGTAACGTCACGCTCAAGCTCCAGTCTACCCAGCTATAAATGGGATTAACTCTGTTAATGAGTTAGGGAAGGAAAAGGCAGCGAGGAAGGGAACAGGTCACCCCATCTCTCGAAGTTAATTTGCGATGTCTTTACCAATTTCCAAATGAACAAGCCACGCCTACACAAGCAGCACTGTAAAATGCTAGTTCACAGCAAAGCACTGTACAATACCAAGTTGCTTTAAAGAAATGCCACCCTGAAGGTGATAATATATTATTATAGTTAAGGTGCCTGGTAACTATAAACAAACCAAAGACCAACAAAGGCACCGCCCAGGAGATATCTAGCGAGTAACGACCTAGTTTTATAATCAGCAACACCAACAAATACCTGCATCATCGTTCTCACTGCTGCTGCGAAATTTTCCCCGCACAAACAAACACCTTAGTGCTCCAGCCTATAAGGTGAACACGCCCAAAACAGTCTTTCACTGGAAAGATTACGTCGCAACGGTGCACGTGAGACCTACTTTCAAAATGACATCATCGTCAGCTGCCATCTCCACATCGAAAGTCGACTTCAATGGATCTCCATCGTCTTCTGTCTCTTGTCTTGACGGTACACTCTGATAAGACTCTATCATGTACATCTCTTGATGTTATCTTCTCACTTACATCGCTGTTTTCCTCTTGCAGGTTTACCTCCAACTAATCCTTCCATTATGGAAAGTGACATAAATAGCACTAAATACCTTTTGTTTAACTGATAAATGGTAGAAAGAAACATTTTTTAATCCATATGATGTTATTTTCTTCACAAATGAGAACCTAAGCCATGGTTGCTGTAATGAACAAACTTTCTCTTTGATTTTCATAGATTTTTCCGCTCTCTCATTCTTTCCTAGAATATTTTTTTTCACAGGATTTTCTATCCATGGAGGGACGGACCGATCGATGCTCACACAATCTAAATATTGCACGCTCACAATCAGACGAAATGCCATTGCACGTGCGGATCTGAATGAGAGAGAACTACTTTTTTCAAGCTGAATGGGAATAGAGGGATGAGCATGAGGAGTGTTGATAAACCTTACAAAATGTCTCAAAATAAATCTTTTGTATTCTCGCAAACATACTATACGACGGGAGACACGCAATCCGCAAAAAGATGATTGCAACATTCCAGCAAGCCCTTATCATTCTGGAAAAACAGACATGAGCGCTAATTGTTGTTGTTGACATTGATGAAGGTGACTAAAACTCAAAGCTTACCTCATCCATGGAGATCGAAGAGCAGTTGTGTATTATTGATTGTAATCAGCTAGGGTCATGCTCTATTATTAATATGACGGTAAAATATTTATCATTGCCACGTGCAGTTCCTGGTGGCTGTCTTATGAGACATATACAAAGAATAGGAATGCTGTACATTCAGGCATATCGTACAAGGCGAGAAACATGAGTTTATGCATGAGGCTGGCCACCTCACCATGTAAACTATATTGCTACATAAAACACCACTAGAAATCATTTGTGAAAGTTTCGTTTAGGTTTCCTTCTAGGGCAGGGGTTCCCAACCTGGGGTGCCCGCACCCCCACGGGGTGCGAAATGGCAATTCAAGGCGTGCGACAAAGAAGCCTAAGGTCAAGAGTCTCACGCTTAACCAACTGAGCTATCAACGTGATATTACTTTTGTAGGGGGTGCGAACATTAATCAAACATTTCCTAGGGGTGCGGGGTATAGAAAAGGTTGGGAACCCCTCTTCTAAGGAATCAGCTACTTTGGTGGTTCCGTGCTCCAAAGGGAGCTGAAAGGAAAATGAGTGAATGAATGAAAATACTTAACCATTCATGGTAAAGTTTGGCGCTTGATTTGTGCAACAAGAAATAAAGGGGGGAAAATCCATGTTATTATTCTCGATAAAAACGAGAAGCCAAGTCGTGGATGCTGTAATGAACAAATTTTCTCTTTGATTTTCTTTGATTTTTTTTTCTCCGCTCTCTCATTCTTCCGTAGAATGTTTTCCCAGGATTTTCTGTCCACGGAGGAACTGATCGATGGATGCTCACACAATCTAAATAGTGCGTGCTAACAATCAGACGAAATGTCACTGCACGTGCGGATCTGAACGAGAGAGAGAACTACTTTTTTTAAAAGTAGGATGAAAGAAGGGGTGGGGTGGGGGGGAGGAGAATGCATGAGGAGTGTTTACAAGCCTAAAAAATGTCACAAAATAAAACGTTTGTATTCGCAAAAAATTGCGATACGACGGCAGACACGCCAACCGCAACACGATGTATGCAACATTCCTGCAAGTCTTAACCATTCCGGCAAAAAATGACCCGAGTACTACACGTTGTTGTTGATGTTAATGATGGCGACTAAAACTCACAGCTTGCACGATGCACGTAGATGGAGGAGCAGTTGTGTTGGGCTTAATTTTAATCATGTACGACATGCCTGGGTGTAGTGGTGTTGATGGTATTGTATGATGGTGTTATTACTACATGTAACTTGTATGAGGCCAGCTGTGAAGGCTCCTGAGATAAAATGTGGTTGAGAATTATCAGAAGGCCTTTCTTGCTACCACTACGACCTCACACTTAATTTTTTTTTTCTTAATGAATGTGGCTACGTAAAGTGTCTAGGGTAATGATGTGTAATGTGGTGTGTTAGTTATAAATACACCCACAGACATTTAAGAAGACTAATAAGATTAACAAGTGTTAAAATACACTGAACTAACTCACGTGTATAAAGTTTTTGATATAATTATATTACATTTATTTGTTCTGGATCAAGTTTTATTTTGACCAGAACTTGTTTTAAAAGAAGGATTTAAAATTTATGAAAATTATGCATGGAATGTTACATAATAAATACAAAAGTGTACATATTTAAGTACTAGAATAGTTAGTTTTATTCAAATGTTCTGGTAGTCAGCTACTAGGGAGGATATTTATTGTCTGTGCTGTTGGGGTGGTCTCATCACACCTGTCTATATTGACTACACCGTGTCCAGAAACTGGTGGGAATTTTTATGGGGATATTAGTCACTACCAATAGTTGGTGAATGTCCAGCAGACCAGAGGCTCACTCATCTTTTTGTAGCTCTGGTGCTGAAAACTTGCGGTCCCACCTCTCCGTGCTGGCGGACAATAATGGTGGTCTCTGTCACAAGAACTGCACAGATACACTCGAGTAAAGTCACCCACCGGATAGACTCTGCTTTGTTGTCGATAGAAACTCACAGCTCTGCAATCAAAGTATGGGCTATGTGTCAAAATCTATTCTATACCCACGTCTGGACACCACACTGACACAACAACCACATCATACAGACAGGTCAGATCTCTCTGACCAAACAGCACAGTTACCATGGTGGGTTTACCTCAGATAGATCCTCCCAGACTATAGATTCTGAAAAATATTTATTAGTTGTTGGCCCTAAAAGAAGATAGGTAATCTGTTTCAACGCTTGATATATCTTGCATAATCCTTGCTGTAGTTTATGTACCTTGTTGGTCCCTAGACCCTGACTTGGGCGGGGGGTCTAGAGCAAAATCCCTACTGGTTTGTAAGGCTATATTATGATATGGCAGTATCAAATCACTCGAACATGAAACAATATTCAAAATATATAAAGAAATAATTTCAATCTTACCAGATTAAGAATACATAACACAGAATTGCTAGCAAAACTCAGCTGAGCTGCTGGCTATAGTATGGCGTCCCTAAATTTATTCACTGTCTTTCATATGGGAACACACCACACTTTAAAATCTGTGTCTAACACTGAACAATTATTGAAGAATGACCCCAAATGCGCTCTGAGCGCTAATGATATGATTGTCTGTGGCCAATCACTGCCAAGGTTTATTTTTAATTTCAAATTTCTACACTAAAGTCATTTCAGTCATGCTTCAGTCAAGTATGGATGGTTATCTGTTAGTCTGTCCGTCTCTACTTGTGTTTCTAAAAAAAAATGTGCTTGATTTTTGAAGCAACCTTTCTCTCCCCTTAAAATTTTGTCGTAAAAAGTTATATTTAGACACAGCTACCGCTCAAAAACCCCTCTCCTCCATAATAAGTAACTTTGAACACCTGTTCCCAAGGTCGTGTTTTTGTGTGCAAATTGTGACACTTTTAGATTCAATATAGTCTAGCGATGATGTGAACTACACTGTCTTTTGTCATTATCTTCAATATTATCTATCCGTTTGTAAAATTAAGATCATATTAGTTCACTGCTCAGAATAGGCCATCCGGCCAGCTAATTTTTATATTCCTAACATTAATATTAAGAAAATTTACTTTTTAAATTTTTGTAATTTTCCTACCATCCGCGTTCTGCCGCTCAATTCAAATCAAAATCTTAGTATCGCAAAAGCGTCCATTTCCGTACCTCGTGTCAATTTGGGGGACGTGAATTTTTTACTTTCCTCCATCCCCCCCAATTGCGTCTCCTTAGCCTTGCTACGCAATCTTTCCAGTCATATTTTTTCCTTTTTGATCCTCCGTTCCCCTCCTGTCTAGCAAGGCAAAATTTATAGAGGATGATGACCCGCGGTCTAGGCGATCATGTACATCAGCAGCTTACGCATTATGTTTTTTTATCCTTAAATGTTATCTTTGGAGTATTTTACCGTTGTATCTCGGTCAATTTCACTACACATCTCCCCACTTGAAAACATGCCTATGGCAAGTTCCAAAACCAGCGATACACATAGGTAAAATTACTCCTCACGTCTGCCACTACTCTAATTTTGATCACAGGGGTGCCGACTGAGGAAATCTGCACCGACATTCAATTTGCCTGGGATATATTGGATACTGAACTGATATGGTTGAAGCAATAAAGACCACCTCAGCAATCTTGCGTTTTCATGCTTAGCCTGAGACAAGAACACGAGAGGCTGATGATCCGTCTCCACCACAAAAGTCCTACCATACAGATAGATTTGAAACTTCTTTATTGCCCAGATTAATGCTAAACATTCTTTTTCGCTTGTGGAGTATCCTTGTTCCGCCTTATTCAATTTGCGGCTTGCATAAGCGACTGGTTTCAGTTCCCCATCAGGTGAAGATGATCTTTGCAACAAAGCCCCTCCAAGTCCTACATTACTGGCATCGGTTCTTAAGACAAAGTCCTGTGTCAAATCAGGCAGTTTGAGAATAGGCTTGCTAGTGAGTTTTTCCTTTAACTCTTGGAACGCTAATTCACATTGTGCAGTCCAAATAATTTTATCTGGAAGTCCCTTGCGAGTCAGATCAGTCAGAGGAGCACAAATGGCGTTAAAATTTTTGATGTATTTCTGATAAAATCCGCATAACGACACGAATGATCGCACGTCCTTTTTGGTTTGCGGCCTAGGTGCTCTCTGCAGTTTTTCCAAGTTCTTAGGATCAGGGGTCATATTACCCTGATATACAGTGTGCCCCAAGAATTCCAACTCTTTGCATCCAATACAACATTTTGTTGGCCTAGCAGTTAAGTTCGCCTCCCGAAGTCTATCAAACAACATCTCCAGAGCTTCAATGTGTTCTTCAAATGTCTCTGTGGCGACGAGTATATCATCCATGAAATTCGTGATACATGGGTTATTCAGGGGGTCCAACAATTTTCGCATCATCCTTGAAAACACACTCGGAGCATTTTTCAGTCCGAATGGTAGCATATTGAATTCATAATGTCCATCCGAAGTGCTAAAAGCCAAATAAGGTCTCACTTCAGGCTTCACTGGGATCTGGTAATAGCCTTTACTAAGATCCACTTTTGAAAAGTATTTTGCCTTGTTCAGTCTGGCAAATAACTGTTTTGTGTCTGGTAATGGATCCACTTGTCCTTCTGTGACAGCATTCAGTTTCCTGTAATCTATGCACAGTCTGTGTTCCCCAGACGGTTTCCTCAACAAAACGACACTAGAACTAAAAGATGATTCACTGTGCGAAATAATCCCCTCCTTCAATAAATAATCTATTTCTTCCTTTAATGCCTTCTCCTTCGCGAACGGAATAGAATAGGCTCTCATACAGATTGGGTTTGAGTCTACCAGTTTCATGTCATACTGTAGCAAATTTGTATGGCCTGGTTTATCTGTTAATACATCTGTATGTTCCTCCAGAACTTGTTGAACTCTCTCCCTCTGATTTTTAGTCAGGTGCTTACTGACTTTTACCTGTGCTGCGGTTTCACAAGGATGTAATGGGTATTCATGTGAGGTGAGTGGTTCCTTTTGCATCTGGGTTGCAATAGCTAAGGTCAATAAGGGGGTGCTTTCCTGGAGTGGTCTGTCCAGATACTTCTTTAACAGGTTTACATGATAAACTTTTTCCTTCCCCTTTTTGTCAATTTTATAGTTTGTTCTAGACACCTTCTCTAGAACCGTATATGGACCTTGCCAACCAATTTGTAATTTATTCTGGCTTCCGGGTAGTAAAAGCAGCACCTTCTCTCCGACTGCCAGTTCCCTGTCCTTTGCCTTCCTATTAAAATATGCTGCATGTTTCTTCCTGGCTTGTTTCAAATTATCATTTGCCAGTTTCCATCCAGCTTTCAAACGAGTGGTCAGTTCGTTCACGTATTGATACGATGAGGTAACAGTCTCTTCCGCCTTCTCATCTGTCCAGGTCCTTAATAGAGCTTCTAAAGGCCCTTTTATTGGCCTCCCAAATAGCAGAGTTGCGGGAGCCATCCCGGTTGAACTATGTGGTACCTCCCGGTACGCAAACAATGCGGCGGGCAGGAATTGATCCCACAGATCCGGTTTTTCGTGTGCCAGCTTTCTCAGGATAGAAATGAGAGTCCCGTTGAACCTCTCTACCTGGCCGTTCCCTTGTGGATGGTACGGACTACAATGAAAGTGCCTGGCTTGAAATAGCTTAAAAAACTTCTTCCGTTAGTTTCCCCTTGAACTGAGAACCATTATCCGTCAAGATTTGATGCGGGAATCCTAATCGGGTAAATATTGTAAGTAGTGCCTCTGCTACATGTTTTGAATCAATTGATGGCAGGGCTACCGCCTCTCCCCACATAGAACAAGTGTCCACCAGAGTAAGGATGTAACTGTTCCTCCTCTTGGTCCGAGTGAGAGGTCCTACAATATCCACTGCAACCCTCTCAAACGGTGTTCCCACTATGGGCATTTCCCCTAGAGTTGCAGGAGCAGTCCAGTGCTTTGGAGCTACCCTTTGACATTCTGGGCAGGATTTGACATATCTTTTTATATCCTCCGTTATCCCTGGCCAGAAGTAATGACAAGCTATACGCTGTCCGGTGGCGCAGATCCCCATGTGACCACTGAAGGGAATCGCATGTCCGAGTTCCATCACTTTATCTCTATATGAAATGGGAAGAACCAGCTGGTTGTGACCATTTGTTCCAGTTCCGGCTTTCCTGTATAAGAGTTTATTCTTCATGAAATATTCCCCCTTGCTCGGAGGTGTGTGGCATTTGGGCAATTTTTTAAAACAGGGCTTGAGTGTCCTATCCTCAGCCTGCGCCTTCCTCATCTCCTCTGGATGAGCATTTATAGGTTCACCTTCTTCCTCCTTCTTCTGTGACCTGGTCTGCACTGTCGCCATGATCACAGGTTTCTCGGGATTCCCCAAGAAGACGTATCTACACCCCAATATCAGAGGGTAGATTGGTTCATCTATCACTGCTGCTCTGATTTCTCCTTCCACATAGCGAGTTTTCACCGTTATCCTTGCGATGGGAAGTGTCATGAGTCGTATGTCCTTAGTCGCCCCTTGTATTTCCACTGTTTCTGTGGTATACTGACTTGGGTCCACTAGGCTAGACTTCACAACTGAATCATAATCCAAACCTGTATCATAAAGGCACCTTATGGTGACCCCATTACAAATAACATCTTCACAAACTGGGGGGTGATAAGGTTCCTGTTGTCCCTTAGGATTAACCTTTAATCTTTGCGTCCCCGACTTCATTGCAGCAATGTTTGAAGGTTTCCTTCTACAAAATTCGGTGTTATGGTTATCCTTCTTGCACCATTTGCACCATCTTTTTCCTTGGTTCAACGGTTTTCTTTCATTGAACTTTTGGTCATTGAACTGTGAGTTTCTGTCGCGATAGTCATTTCTTGGCCGCTCAAAATTTGTCCTACCCTTATTTCCCTGCTCTCTATTATCAAATTATTAAATTGCTGTGGAGCTTTAAAATTGTCTATGTGCTTCTTCTTAGCACCACTTACCTCTGCCTGAGCTGCCTGATACCTCTCAGCAACATTTAAAATTTCCCCCAACTTCTCTGCACCTTGTTCCATGAGAAATTTTCTCATGTCTGGAGCCATGGACTCTCTCAATTGCTCAATCATGATCATTTCTTTAAGATCTTGGGTCTTCCCCAGAGCCGTCCATTTCTCCAAATAGGTTTCTAGTCTGGCAGAGAATTGGTGGTATGTCTCCCCAGACAACAGTTTGGCATTTCTAAATCTCTTACGATAAAATTCACCATTCTTCTCGTACCTTAATAACAAAGCCTGCTTTAACATGTCATAATTGTCTTGGTCTTCTCTGTTCATTTTGGCAAATACTTCATAAGAAGCACCCCTCAATCCCTGTGATAGCTTTAAACTCCACCTCTCTCTCTCTAACCCATATGTAGTAGCTAATAACTCAAAACGTCCCAGGTACCCCTCTATGTCATCGTCTTTTCAACAAAATGGTCTAAATGAAACCCCATAGCTGAGTTTGAGGCTCCCATACTGGGCGTAGCATCTGAGGCAAAAGGGCTGGCACCATTTTCAGGGGCCGGGCCTTGTAATTCCAGCTCCCTTAGTCGTAATTCGTGCTCCCTCTGCAACCTTCTATCTTCTGCCTCCCTTTCGGCAGTCAACCTTTTTTCTTCTGCCTCCCTTTCGGCCTTTTTATCTTCTGCCTCCCTTTCGGCCTTTTTATCTTCTGCCTCCCTTTCGGCCTTTTTATCTTCTGCCTCCCTTTGCTGTCGTTTTTCTTCTGCCTCAATCTGCAGCCTCTTAATTTCTCTATCAGCCTCAATTTGTAATCTCTTTTCTTCAGCTAACCTGTCAGCCTCTAATTTTCTTTCAGCCTCTTTTTCTAATCTCCTTTCTTCCCGTTCAATATATTTATCACATTCAGTCGTTACGTATTGAATTAAAATTTGACCATCCATCCCCATCTCCTTCGCAGTGAGCACAGCAGCTGATCTAAACTTTGCTAGCTCTGCCATACTTTTTGGACAATATAATAATATACAAGATAAATCTCTAACCAGTAAATACACTAAGTACTTCTAATTACTATATGACTATAGTCTAACTAATTCTAACTAACCAGTTAACTAATTAATTATTACTGGCTGTGAAGATTCACCAACTTTTATCTGCAGGGACACTTTTAATTTTAAAGGAAATTTTACAATTTATTTCCCTACTTTTATTTCTCCCACCAGGAGATCCTAATTTTACTGTTGGGCTAATTATCCCTGGACAAGACCCCAATTTATGTAGTGGTGTTGATGGTATTGTATGATGGTGTTATTACTACATGTAACTTGTATGAGGCCAGCTGTGAAGGCTCCTGAGATAAAATGTGGTTGAGAATTATCAGAAGGCCTTTCTTGCTACCACTACGACCTCACACTTAATTTTTTTTTTTTTTCTTAATGAATGTGGCTACGTAAAGTGTCTAGGGTAATGATGTGTAATGTGGTGTGTTAGTTATAAATACACCCACAGGCATTTAAGAAGACTAATAAGATTAACAAGTGTTAAAATACACTGAACTAACTCACGTGTATAAAGTTTTTGATATAATTATATTACATTTATTTGTTCTGGATCAAGTTTTATTTTGACCAGAACTTGTTTTAAAAGAAGGATTTAAAATTTATGAAAATTATGCATGGAATGTTACATAATAAATACAAAAGTGTACATATTTAAGTACTAGAATAGTTAGTTTTATTCAAATGTTCTGGTAGTCAGCTACTAGGGAGGATATTTATTGTCTGTGCTGTTGGGGTGGTCTCATCACACCTGTCTATATTGACTACACCGTGTCCAGAAACTGGTGGGAATTTTTATGGGGATATTAGTCACTACCAATAGTTGGTGAATGTCCAGCAGACCAGAGGCTCACTCATCTTTTTGTAGCTCTGGTGCTGAAAACTTGCGGTCCCACCTCTCCGTGCTGGCGGGCAATAATGGTGGTCTCTGTCACAAGAACTGCACAGATACACTCGAGTAAAGTCACCCACCGAATAGACTCTGCTTTGTTGTCGATAGAAAACTCACAGCTCTGCAATCAAAGTATGGGCTATGTGTCAAAATCTATTCTATACCCACGTCTGGACACCACACTGACACAACAACCACATCATACAGACAGGTCAGATCTCTCTGACCAAACAGCACAGTTACCATGGTGGGTTTACCTCAGATAGATCCTCCCAGACTATAGATTCTGAAAAATATTTATTAGTTGTTGGCCCTAAAAGAAGATAGGTAATCTGTTTCAACGCTTGATATATATCTTGCATAATCCTTGCTGTAGTTTATGTACCTTGTTGGTCCCTAGACCCTGACTTGGGCGGGGGGTCTAGAGCAAAATCCCTACTGGTTTGTAAGGCTATATTATGATATGGCAGTATCAAATCACTCGAACATGAAACAATATTCAAAATATATAAAGAAATAATTTCAATCTTACCAGATTAAGAATACATAACACAGAATTGCTAGCAAAACTCAGCTGAGCTGCTGGCTATAGTATGGCGTCCCTAAATTTATTCACTGTCTTTCATATGGGAACACACCACACTTTAAAATCTGTGTCTAACACTGAACAATTATTGAAGAATGACCCCAAATGCGCTCTGAGCGCTAATGATATGATTGTCTGTGGCCAATCACTGCCAAGGTTTATTTTTAATTTCAAATTTCTACACTAAAGTCATTTCAGTCATGCTTCAGTCAAGTATGGATGGTTATCTGTTAGTCTGTCCGTCTCTACTTGTGTTTCTAAAAAAAATGTGCTTGATTTTTGAAGCAACCTTTCTCTCCCCTTAAAATTTTGTCGTAAAAAGTTATATTTAGACACAGCTACCGCTCAAAACCCCTCTCCTCCATAATAAGTAACTTTGAACACCTGTTCCCCAGGTCGTGTTTTTGTGTGCAAATTGTGACACTTTTAGATTCAATATAGTCTAGCGATGATGTGAACTACACTGTCTTTTGTCATTATCTTCAATATTATCTATCCGTTTGTAAAATTAAGATCATATTAGTTCACTGCTCAGAATAGGCCATCCGGCCAGCTAATTTTTATATTCCTAACATTAATATTAAGAAAATTTACTTTTTAAATTTTTGTAATTTTCCTACCATCCGCGTTCTGCCGCTCAATTCAAATCAAAATCTTAGTATCGCAAAAGCGTCCATTTCCGTACCTCGTGTCAATTTGGGGGACGTGAATTTTTTACTTTCCTCCATCCCCCCAATTGCGTCTCCTTAGCCTTGCTACGCAATCTTTCCAGTCAAAGCAAGGCAAAATTTATAGAGGATGATGACCCGCGGTCTAGGCGATCATGTACATCAGCAGCTTACGCATTATGTTTTTTATCCTTAAATGTTATCTTTGGAGTATTTTACCGTTGTATCTCGGTCAATTTCACTACACTGGGTGTCACAGGTTTCCTCCCCTTAGCTCTGCAGTAGTGGTCCAACAGTGGCCAAAATTCAAGGGTAACTAATGTGGGTCTTCAAAGGTGTCTACCTTCGTGTTTGGTTCTTTGTAGATGGATGCCTGATTCACACTCTTCACTGGTCAAGTTTGAAAGTTCTAGCACGTTCCAAGAAGTGTCAGAGAGTAACTACCAAGCTGGTCCCACGTCTATAAGATCTGTCTGATGATGGTGTCTAGTGTCGACTTCAGGCCACTTGTACCCTTATTTGTTCCAGAGATAGTACCCTCAGTTGGTACCACCGACCCGACATGTTTTTGGGATCACAGACAGACAGCTGGCTCAGAGAAATAGCTAAGGCAACTTGTTGAAGATGCCTCTTCCACGTGTTCTGGTGTTGTTACTTTATAATAAGCTCCCCACTTTGACTCCGTGTCTCAGATTCCTCAGATTCCGGTGCTAATAATGGTAGAGTTTTCCTGGGCTTTTAAGTCCACAAGAGGCTCAAACAAGTCCGGTCCGATAAATAAATTCTGATTCTATTCTTAACGCTGGCAGGTCTAGTTGTCTCTTGACGAGTTAAATTTCACAGTGCTCTAAACTACAAAAGTGTCAAGTAATATTTCCCCTGTCGTCCGACGCACGTTGTTGTTTACTTTTAGACTAGGCTCCAATAAGAAATGTTGTTATGTTTACATCTTGAATGCCGGCCAATAATCACAATCATGCGTGGTTTGATGGCGTCTATTAAAAAAATTTCCTCACAGGAAAATTCTGTATGTTATTTAAAAGGTCATTCTCCGTACGAGGAGTTGTTATATCAGTCGATTCGCGGTAATGATTGCACTACAACTCTCTACATTATCACAAATAATGTCCTTGTAACACTTCTGTCCGGAAGTTATTTCAACATTCCGTCTTTCAGGTGCATGTCTGTAATATGTCCGTAGACGGGTAACACTGACAAACAACATTTTTCTTTCTTATATAAGAATAAGTGTTCTTAGGTCAGTTTCTTGCGCTGATTTCAAATTTGAAATCCGTTTATCTCTATCACATCGGGTTCTTAAGATATTTGTGAATAAATATATTTTTGGGAAACCGTTATTTGCTCCGTTTCATTTTTACTATATAACTTATTAAAAATTAATAAAATGCAAAATAATTCTACTTTTTATACTGCTAAAAGATGCATGACATATGTTACGCTATTTTTCAAATAGTTACTGTATTTTGAAATAATTCTGAGCGAAATATGGTTTCTAGAAGTTGTAGAAATTCGGCTGATCTGTTCTGTTACGTGTGCGGATATTTTACCGATCGTGTTCACCAGAAAAACTTTACACCATTACTAAAGAAAGCATATGAACTTTATTTCGATTCGAAAGTTGATGATGCAAATAAATCTTGGAAGCCAAATGCAGTTTGTTCGACTTGTGCAAATACATTGGCAGGTTGGTTACGAAAATCGCCGAAGCATAAGTCGATGCCTTTTGGAGTGCCAGTAATATGGCGTGAACCGACAAATCACGTTACTGACTGCTACTTCTGCTTGACAAATATCCATGGTTTCACTTTTAAAACTAGAAATTCTGTGGTTTATCCAAATATTGAATCGGTTTCGAAACCAGTGCCTCATGATCCAATCACGTGTCCGATCCCAGTTCCACCAGAACAATATCCGTTGGACGTGAATGAACCATCAGAAAGTGATAGTTTACCTGCTTTAGAAACTAATTCTGACTCGGATTATGTACCGGTGAATGATGGTGTTCACTTAATTAACCATTCAGAACTTTCAGATCTAATACGTGATCTCGCTCTTACCAAAGGACATGCGGAATTACTCGGTTCGCGACTCAAAGAATAGAATCTTTTATCGCCCAATACTCCGATATCTAAATTTAGTCATAGACACAGAGAACTTGTTCAATACTTTGAGATGGATGATGACATTTGCTATTGCAAAGATGTAAACGGTCTAATGGTGCACCTCGGTCATGAGCACATAGTCAACGAATGGCGACTTTTTATCGACTCTTCCAAGACTAGTCTAAAAGCCGTGCTGTTGCATAACGGAAATTTATTTTCATCAATTCCAGTCGCCTAATCTGTTCATATGAAAGAAACTTATGACAATATGGCTATACTTTTGGCAAAAATAAAGTACAATGACTACCAATGGCAGATTTGTGGAGACCTAAAGGTCTTTGCAATTCTCATGGGCATGCAGACTGGGTATACTAAATTTTGTTGCTTCCTATGTGAATGGGACAGCCGCAACAGACAGGAACATTATGCAAGAAAGGTGTGGCCTATCAGGGATCGTATGCAGCTCGGGCATAAAAATATAATACACGAGCCATTAGTTAACAAAGACAGCATCATTTTACCACCGTTACATATAAAGTTGGGGCTCATGAAGAATTTCGTAAAAGCGTTAGATAAAACGAGCAAAGCTTTCACTTATCTTCGAGAAAAGTTTCCGCAAGTTAGTGATGCAAAGATAAAGGAAGGTATCTTTGTAGGACCTCAGATTAGGAAAGTTATTGCAGACAAACAATTCGAGAACTTGTTACATGGTAGTGAACTTCGCGCATGGATGGCATTCAAATCGATCGTCGATAACTTTCTGGGAAACCACAAATCTGTCGACTATGTGCATATTGTTAAGCAGTGCATAGATGCATACAGAATTATGGGCTGTAACATGTCCCTCAAAATCCATTTGCTCGATTCGCATCTTGACGTTTTCCCTGACAACCTTGGCGAAGTCAGCGATGAACATGGAGAACGATTCCATCAAGATATTGCCGTAATGGAGTCACGTTATCAAGGACGGTGGAGTGTGACCATGCTTGCCGATTATTGTTGGATGCTTCATCGCGATGTACCACATGCCACTCACCGACGAAAATCGACTGCAAAGAAATTCAAGCCTACATAACTGTTATACTTCTTGTACGAATGATGTTGTAATACTGTATGCGTTGTTAAAAAAACTTCAATTGCGTATTTCTAGAGATCGCGACCTGATAGAGAAAAACGGTTTGCAGATTTAAAAACAGCGCGTTAAAATTGACCAGAAAAACATAGAAATGTTAGAGAAAGAAAAATTTTTTTTTTTGTTAGCCAGTGTAATTTATCTTCCCGTCCTTGCGCAAACAGCGATCCTCGTGTAACCATCTGGGCTGTGACTCTGTGACAGTAATTAGTCAACCACAATAGCCATACCAGCGTTAAATAAACTTGCCTGGGCGTACGTCGAGTTAATCCGGGCGCGGCCAAGGTTTAGTACATGATAATTTTACCAACATGACTGTAGGTCAATATTGCATCACCTATCTACTCTCTCAGCAGGGATGGTCAGGTAAACAGGAAAGACAAATTATTACGGAGAAGAAGTGCAAACAATGACTCTAAAACAACAATACTACCGGAGAGGAAATGAGAACGAACCGAATTATGTGACACTGGAGGTGTAGTAGTCCTATTCTTTCTTTGTCTATTCAGAGACCCCGGGGTACTACACGGGGCACTCAATTTATTATCCTATAAAATACTTCGATTGTAGCCAGGTATATTAAACTACTCGAAGATCAAATCCAAACCATACCCTGTGGATTCCAGAAAAAGGACTGCCTTGTAACACTATCAACAGGTTTCCTCAATGTGCGTGCGTCATATACATCTCCAGCCCCGTCCTTTAGTTGAGTTGTCCACAGTGTTGTTGAAGTTTTTGTAAGTTTCTACAAATCTGATAACCAGCTCCATGCTCAACCCTCCTGAGCCACCTTTTACGACATTCTTGGTAGGTTATAATGTTACTCTAATTTGCACCTCCTTTGAACCCTTAACACGCGGTGACTAGAGCTTAGAAATAAAAAATGTGTACTTTCTTTACTTACTTTTTTATTAACTTTTTCGGTCTACGCTGACCCCCAAGTGTAATATAGAGCTGAAGTGTGCGTTCTTGAGACAAGTGTGTTGCATTGGCTACTGTTAGCTCGCGTTGTTGTAGGATGTCTGTGATTTCGTCAATCCATCTGCCGTTTGGTTCACCTTGTTCAGATTTAGACTTCTCAGCACCAGAATGTTGATATTCCAGGAGACAATTTTACTGAAATCACCAGTATATGAGGAACCTTTGGAGACTTAAAATCTTATTCATATGGGTTGTAAATGAGGAGGAAATATGTTTCTGCATATAAAATAAAACTTCAGGTTAAACAGTAAAATATGACCAATAATTACCATTCACTGCCCCGTGTAGTTCCTCGGGGTATCTGTGGACACAGAAGAATAAGGCTCTTGATCACTCGGGCGTGTCATAAGAGTTGACTAATATAAGGTTGTACATTGGGCACACATCCTCATCATGTACAACACATGTCTACAGAAACAACGCTATTCTGGAACAAATTAACAGAGCAGCGCCCAGCTCAAAGATCGCCGTGCCATTTGAGGTGTCAAGATATCCTGTACCTGACCAACCAGCGCATAACCTGCATGTGGTGGATCGTCCAGTTCTGATCGGTGGCGTCTGCCTCCAAGGTGATTTGATCCATGCTTCTAACTTGCTGGGGAGACATGTTGCTTATTCACTTCCCTTCATATGAGGTTATAAACTGAACTTTTTTGATTAGTTTGTTTTGACAATTAACTGCGTTACATACTTGTCTTGTACCGTAACATTTGGTCATCTGCAGGGTCGGCCTTAGGCCGATTTAACCTATGTGGCGGAACTTTTTCGTGCATTGTTTGTCCTTGGTTTAATAGTTTTGGTTTTTCCTTCTCTCTATTACCGTTTCCCTAAGTTTTCTCTCTATCATGGTCCCTTCAATTATTTCGCCCTTCCCACGAAAGTTATTTAGCATTCGAGTCAGTCGGCGGAACTTTGCTCAGGCTACCTGGACAAAACTCAATTTACAGATGTGAGGAAAAAAATGTCGGATTTCCAGCGTTTGTCGTGTAAGATCAGACTCAACTTTGTATCTTAAGTTTCTTGTTCAGGGAATAATGGAACTATCTCATTTTTCTTGCAGACATGAAGACGCCAGAGACCACCACTTTTATCTCACAGAAACCACATAAAAATACAGTACATACAATACTCCAGCACCTCTCCCAAAGCTACTGTCTCCGATGAGCTCCATGTCACCACTGCGAAAGTCAGAGTAGCTTTCGCCATAGCAAATTCTAAAACACTAGTTAATTATCTATTGTATTCCTAGCTACAATTTTTAGCAAGAGAAGTACACATTCTGAAACTATAGAAAGGCCACCTCTGGTAACGCCGACCAGAAAACAAGTTCTGGGACGTTCTGAGCTCAACAAAGTGGTGAGTTATCTAATTTGTATACATTGTGTATATTAATGATGATATGTATTTCAGGTGACGAAATGTATAATGTGACCTTTGCCTTATGTCTATGTCGTTTTGACCTTGTATATTTATATATAGGTTGTCTGACAACAATATATATATATATATATATATATATATATATATATATATATATATATATATATATATATATATATATATATATATATATATATATATATATATATATATATATATATATATATATATATATATATATATATATATATATATGGAGTAAAACTGATAAAAGTAATACGCCCACTAAACTCTGACGGGGGACGAGACAAATCTCTGATTTATAGTTAAATTTCTAACCGGTTCCCGGTTATCTATATTTTATTTACAGTCTTTGTTAGCATCAGAAGCTGGTGTTAGCACATTGTCAAGGAAGGCAAACACAGTGTTCCGATAGTCCATCGTGGAAACAGACTGAGGGGTTTATAGAAAAAGAGGGTCACCCCAACCCTTTAGCAATACACTAAGAAAGGATCAGCCAAGCACAGGTACGTCCTAAGGGACTGAAAATCAATTCACGGCTATTTGTATTCTGATTTAAATGCAAAGTTTAACTCTACATACGACTTTGTAAAATTACATTTCTCTAAAAGTAACAAAATTATCACTCAACAATCCCCGTCTAGGATGATCTAATTAAATGTAATATTTGGAGGAAACAAAAACTCATTAACACACTTGTGTGATTTGATTTGTAGCAATATTACTTGTCTGAATTTAGATTATTATATTATCTCAAAGTGTTCAACAAAAATCTATGTAATAAATGCTATTCGCTATATTTATATAATATAACTGCAGAGTATTGTTCAATTCATACTTCAATGTTGTAACAAGCACGTTGTGACCACTAGTTATTATACACTCTTATTATTAGAACTCACTTCACCTATCCTTACATCTATACCTTATTATCTCTCCGAAGCCTGCGCCAACTTTGGGCTTACCATCAACACGAAGAAAACAGAAATCATGTACCAACCAGCTCCTGGCACAGTTTATACTGAGCCAGTCATCAAGGTTAATGGTGAGAAACTGAATGTTGTGAACAGATTCACATACCTTGGTAGCACACTATCCCAGAACATTGTAATTGATGATGAGGTGAACACCAGGATCTCCAAAGCCAGCAGCACATTTGGCAGACTATACACCAACGTTTGGCATCGAAGTGGCATTAGTCTACAGACAAAGCTGAAGGTGTACAGAGCTGCGGTGCTTCCAGTGCTGCTATATGCATGTGAAACATGGACTGTATACAGGCGCCACGTAAAGAAGCTAAACCACTTCCATACAGTCTGTCTCAGGAAGATAATGAACATCAAATGGCAAGACAAGATCCCGGATACCGCCGTTCTTGACAGAGCTGGTATCCCTAGTATTGATACTATTCTGATGCAGTCACAAATTCGCTGGGCAGGTCATGTAGTCCGCATGCCAGACCATCGACTGCCAAAGATACTCTTTTATGGTGAGATGCAGAAGGGTAAACGCTCCCATGGTGGCCAAAAGAAGCGCTTCAAAGACACGTTAAAGACGTCATTGAAAACCTTTGACATAAACCCAGACACATGGGAAGCTGCTGCGCAAGACCGAACTGCTTGGCGCATATCTCTTCGTAAAGGTGCAGCAGCATGCGAATCATCCAGAAGAGCAGCAGTGGATCAGCGGAGACAAGCTAGAAAGGACCGTGAAATAAAACCTTCACATGAAGCAAACATTCCCTGCCCACACTGTCCAAGATCTTTCCAGGCCCGCATCGGGCTCTTCAGTCACCTTCGTACCCATAGACTAACCTAACATATTCTTAAATAATTGGATGAACAGAGTGGTCTTCATCACCCGTGATGGACGAACAACCAACCACCTTATCATCCAGTATATTCTAATCCTCGACTACACGCCAGGAAGGGAGCATCGTCGAGCTACATTCTATCAGATATCATTGTCGGATCTGATCTATTTTGAATTTCAGTGGTCTCAGATAATTCTGGACAGCAGTGGCAGAGTTAAAGATCTGGAGCAGACATCTATTCTTCGTTATCTGTACCCAGCGCTTTCTCTAAGTTCTGTCCCATAGTTTCTGCCATGTATTTCTTACTCCTTTCACAAGCCTAAACTTCTATTTAGAGAAATTTTCCTGGAGAACTATTGAGTTATCTATTATTATTTCCTATATTATCTACTACT
Organism: Oreohelix idahoensis; assembly: GCA_024509875.1. Taxonomy (NCBI): domain Eukaryota; kingdom Metazoa; phylum Mollusca; class Gastropoda; order Stylommatophora; family Oreohelicidae; genus Oreohelix; species Oreohelix idahoensis. Next base: position 408,679 of record JAMPIV010002227.1, on the reverse strand, counting down.
TATAGGAGACTAGTAATTACTTATCTCACCTTCGTCACAATAAGTTACCGAATCACAAGAGATATTTTAACGGGCCATAATTTATTTGACCCAATAATTTGACATCGCTCACAACAGGGCTCGCACTCGGGTTCCTACCTCAAAATTTGAAAAAAAGGAACGGAGATAATTTCAAGTTAAATAACAGGAACTGTCTTAAAAATAAAATAATATTTAAAAGCTATATTTTGACATAAAACGTGTTACAACAACACTGTAATCTCAAGTCAAGGGGACCACACCTGAATAATCTAAATCGGGCCCCGCAATAGTGTCGTAAAACGTGTGTGTAAACCCACTTCTTTGTTAATACACTATGTCGAGATACAAATATGCCCAGCCAATCAACGTTCAACAGACTCTGAGACAGGACAGATTAAATTACACGAAGTATACGCCATCTTGTTCCTACAAAATGACGGCAGACAGAATAAAATTAGGCAAAAGCCCTGTTTTTCGGGACTCGGTCACGGAATGTACCAAACCGCCGAGAACCAATCAAAAGGCTTCCATACGCTTTGGCTGATTCCCTGCGTCTACCTATATAAACGGACGCCTTTTATTTAAAAAAACAACCAAACACAAACACGAAGGCCAGCTCGACCGACATACTGGGAAAGAGAAAGCTGTCAAGGCTGATTTATGCTTAGCTGCATGAACGGGCAGACTTGCTTCACTAAAGTCGAGTCAATCTGGCTTGTATTAATCTTAGAGGGTAGGTAAACTTACTATAAACTGGTAGGAGAATATGCCTACATCATATATAAGGAAAAAACGGATAGACTTAATAAGTTTAGCCAGCAGGTGGGCTTGAACATCAATTTAAAGAAGTCAGAGGTCTTGACGCTCAATGTGAACAACACTGAGCCCATATCAGTAAGGAATCAGCAACTGGTACAGACAGACACCTTCACATACCTAGGATGCATAGTAACACCAGAAGGCGGGGCAGGCAAAAACATCAACATCAGAATGAATAAGGCAAGAACAGCCTTTTTTGGCCTAAACAACATCTGGAAGTCCTCTCAATACAGCACAAGCACAAAATTAAGATTATATCAGAGCTGTGTGCTTTCTGTGCTTCTCTATGGTGCGGAATGCTGGAGAGTTACAGAGAAGGAAATGTCGAAATTGTCCTCTTTTCACACAACATGCCTAAGAAAAATTCACCGAATCTTTTGGCCGAATATAATCACAAACCAAGATCTGCTTACTCGGAGCAAGCAAGAGGACATGCACACTATCATAGCTGGCAGACGCTGGAGCTGGGTTTGCCATGTCCTCAGAAGAGACCCCGATGCCATCACAAGAACAGCTATGCTTTGGACCCCTGAAGGAAAACGAAAGAGAGGCCGACCAAAAATAACCTGGCGGAGGACTGTGGAGGCTGAGATGCAAAGAATGAACCAGAGTTGGGGCACTGTACGAAGGATGGCCGCCGACCGAGCAAAGTGGAATCAATTTGTTGTTGCCCTACAAGACGCCACTAGGCGTGATGGCCACTGACTGCTTTGACGGTCGGTGGCTAAGGGTCAAAGAAGAAGAATATGTAATGATTGTATTTGTTAGTATCATTTATGCTACCTACACCTGTATATAATATCACTTTAGTATTTGAGTTTTACTATGACTATTATGTATAATGATTATATTTTATGGAATCAGGTACAATGATTGTATTTCCTGGTATGATTGCTGAAGACGATAACCAACCTGAAATATAACCTATCAGTCCTTTTTAGGACTCATATAACTCCAACCTGAAATATAACCTATCAGTCCTTTTTAGGGCTTATATAACTTCAATCTGATATATAACCAAACAGTCCTTGTTAGGACTATATATAACTCCAACCTGAATATAACCTATGATTATATCATGTATAAGGATGGTATTTTATAGTATCATGCGTAATGATTGTGTATGACTGTTGAAGAAGGAAACCAGCAGAAAATAACTTACACTTGTATATATTTCATATAGGATTTTAGTTTTACCATGAATGTATCAGGTATACTGATTATATCTTAGGGAATTAGGTGTAATGATTGTATTTCCTGGTATGACTCCAACCTATATAACCACAACAATATTGTTAGGGTATATTTTACCAGCAAGTATAGCACTTATAAGAGATGGCCTGGTATATTATAGGTGGAAGGAAACGGTTTATCATACGGTGTACAAATTATTGCATGTATTCATGTATTGAATTTTCAGAAAGAATGTTTTGCAAGTAGACACCTATCTTGTTTCGCTATTTCTAAATCATACTGAGCCATGTTGTCATTCATCCTACATGCAGACACCTGAGACACGCTCATCTCATATACACTAGAAATAAGTGGGCTTGATGACAGAAATTAGCCCCTATCTTTCCTTGTTACAGGTTTTATTCGTGTCATCCAACCTGAGGTCGTATGTTCAAGTCAATCCAGCTGCCTGGAACTTCGCAGGAGCACAGTGATTGTACCGGAGCTACATCCTTAGTCCACCTCAGTCTTGGGTGGGCTAAAGGAACGATCATCAGCGGGTGTTGTGTGCAAAAAATTAACAAGGACAGAACTGTTTCAAGAGATGAGTACACATTAGTACCATTTCCGTCATCAATTGTGAGCATTTAACTGTCAACGACGAAAAAGTGATTTAGCGTAGTGAGAGACAAGATTAACAGCACAGCTGATAAATTTTCTATAATTAATTAACAGCACAGCTGATATCTATAATTTTGTTCCTATATTGGAAGACTTGGTGTAATATATACATATATATATATATATATATATATATATATATATATATATATATATATATATATATATATATATCGATATATATATATATATATTTATATATAGATATATATATATATATATATATATAATATATATATACATATATATATATATAATAATAAAATAATAATAAATTTTTTAATCTTTAAGCGCCAAACACGGCATCGCATAAGGCAGAAACCAGTGCTCTCCAGGTTGTTCGTTGTGACGCCATCCTCTTAGCTCTTGCACATTATTTAGGCCCAACGTTCTTCCTTCTCTTATTATTGTTCTTAGTTGTTTTGTAATTTGATAAAGGCTGAGTGTTTCTTTTGGTCTTCCTTTTTTCCGCTTACCCTCAGGAACCCAAGTGAGCGCCTGTAGTGGTATTCTGTTGTTTTGCATTCGTAGGACATGACCGATATATGACCATCGCCTTTTCCTTATATAGTCGGAGACATATTTCTGCCTAGAGTCTTCTCTTATTTGTCGATTAGTCTTGAATTCTTTCCAACTGATGTTCATGAGTTTTCTAAGACATTTGTTCTCGAATGTATTCAGCTTGTTCTCCAATGATTTTGTTATTTTCCAACTCTCACAGCCGTATGTTTAACACTGAGATAACATTTGAATTAAACAGACGAAGCTTGGTATGTATATTCAATGATCGTAATTTCCAAATGTTAGATAATCTATTGAAGGCGCTAGCTGCCAAAGCAATTCTAGTATGGATTTCTCTTGTTGTGTCACCATCCTGAGTCATTTTACTGCCTAAATAATTGAAAGTTTCAACTTTCTGTAGTTTTTCCCCGTTCAAGATGATATCAAAGGTCTCGTTAGAAAAGTTCATAGCTTTAGTTTTAGAGGCATTTATTTGGAGACCAATTTTAACCGAGAGATGACACAAATTATTTATTGCTTCTTGGGATTGTCTTGGTGTTGAACTTAAGAATGCTACATCATCTGCGAAATCCAGGTCCCCCAGGAATTTTCCATTTGTCCATTTTATACCATTGCATTGTGGGTATCTTCCATACCCATCCAATAGCCTTCCAGCACAAGAGTAGATAGTGTATATACTTAATAAATAAGGAAATTGTATTTGAACGACTTGTCAATTTTATAATTGTTAAGTGAAATCTGTTTCCTTGTTTTAATATCACAGTTAGTTACACAGCGGGGTGGCATTTTATGACTGTCTCCACTCTACTAATTTTTCGAGATCAGATCATTCACAGCCTTAACTAATTTGTGATACCAGTAGTTCTCTCATACACTGGGACTTCACCATTTTCCTGCAGAAATTCTATTTCTGTATTGTCAGTGAAATACTGATCTTAGAGCCAATAAAGACCTCACGCTACAATGGGGGCTCGTTCCTGTGATATTTCTATATACCTTGAGCCATACTTAGTCTATTCATCTATCTACTAACTCTATCTTGTGCCACCCATAGATAACAAAAGAAAAAAAAAATGTTTGAAAAAAAAAATTCATAAATAGAATTTTTTTGTGTTTTCTTAGGAGGAGTACCATTTAGTAGTCAGTAAATAGTTGATGCTCACAAAGTTGCACGGAAATTATTTGTTCAATTAAATTAATTAAGTTTAATTACAATAATTTGGATATAGTAAAATTACATACCCTCTCTAAGTAACGCCATGGCTGATCTAGTGAAGTTCAGAACTGCGGTCATGCAGATGGGTAAGGAATTAAATATGACAGGTGATGCTCTTATTCAGTAAGTCACAACAGAAGTGGACAAACAAATGGATAGAGAGGAAAGGAAATTGCAAGTAGAAGCTGAAAGAGAAGCCAAAAGACTGGAAGCTGAGAGAGAAGGCAAAAATCTGGATGCTGAGAGAGAAACCAAAAGATTAGAAGTTGAAGAAAGGAAATTAGCAGCCGAAGCCAAGAAATTGGAGGCTGAAAATGAGGCAAAGAAAATTGACGCTGAGGAAAGGAAATTACAAGCAGAGAGAGACCATCAGTTGAGATTAAAAGAGCTTGAAATTCAGGCAACTACTGGCAATAATGGTGGTAACTCACCTCACTCTGAGAGTAGCTCCAGCCAGAGCACCTCAAGTGGGGCCATGAATTTTCATCCGGACCCATTTGTTGAGAAAGAAGACGCCATTGAGTCGTACCTGGATAGATACGAAAGACTTGCCACTATCTATGGCTTAGTGAAAGAAAAGTGCAGTCTTAAACTATCTCAGGGATTGAGAGGTGTGGCCTACGATGTATATTTGAAGCTCTCAAGAGATGACCAAGAAAATTATGAAATCCTGAAGCAGGCATTGCTTGTGAGATACGAAAAGAACTCAGAATCGTATAGAAAGAATTTCCGAACAGCTAAACTTCTTCCAGGAGAAAACTATCACCAATTCTCTGCTAGACTGGAAACGTATTTGGAAGAATGGAGTAGTTTAGGAAAATGTCAGGATCTGAAAGAAATAATAATGATGGAGCAAGTGAAAGAATTCATGCCTCAAGAAATGAGGAAGTTTATCATGGAACAAGGAGCAGAGAGATTGGAAGATATTGTAACTGTTGCTGAGAGATAACAAGCAGTTCAGGCAGAATTATTAGGAAATAAGAAGAAGCAGGGTGAAAACTTCAAATCATCACAAAACTATTCCAAATATGAACAAAAGGACCATACCACAAGGAACAAACAAAGATTTGTCCAAAACAACAAAAACCCTCTAAGATCGGATAATACACCTTACCGGGAGGAAGGAAAGTGGTGTAAAACTTGTCTAATGAGTAACCACAATACTGCGGACTGCAGAAGAAAGAATCCTCCTCATCATGCTGCATGTCTTGCAACAGGGAAACAGGGAAGAAAGGAACTGGCAGTAAGTCAGAAGGACCTCCATCATCCCCCTGTCTGTGAGGAAGTGACCGTGAATGGCACTCAAGTACTGTGTTTATATGACACAGGATTGGACTTTGATTCAGTTGTGAGCTCTTCTCTAGTGAGTCCTGACCAGATAACCACAGAAACAGTGGAAATTAGAGGACCGATCAAGGGAGCAAGAACCATGACATTACCCATAGCCCAAATCAACATAAGATCTCGCTATGTGGAAGGAGAAATCAAAGCAGCAGTATTTTTTCTTCTTTCGTTCGCTTGAAATATATTGTCTATATCTGCAATGTTGTTTCTTGTATAAACTTCACTGTCTTTTGTAGTTCATACAGACGCCCGTATAGTTTTGCTTCCAGTGTTGTTTCTCTGGGCCAGTGGGTTTGCCTCAATATATCATATTCGGGGCAATATTGAAGTATGTGCTCCGCAATCTGGGGTGCCTGTCCACATGTACACATGGCTGAATTGTCAATCTTGAATTTTGTATACATGTGGCTGCGGAGGTGGTTGTGTCCTGTTCTGAGGCGCAGAATGACAATTTGTTCTGATCTGTTCATAGCTTGGTAGTCATCCTGTGTTGGTGTTGGTGGCTTTCTGATTGATTTGATCATCAAGCAGCAGTGATGTACGACCCTATTTACCCTTTGATTTTGGGGTGTAGGTATGTTTTCCTTGGAGAACCTATAAAACCTGTAGTTATGGCAACAGTCTAAACCAGGGAAAGCTCCAGGAAAATGGAGGAAAATCCTATCAATACTCATCCAGAAGAGATGAAAAAGGCTCAAGCAGCAGACAGCACCTTGAAGCCTTGTTTTGGCAAATTACCTAAAGCACATAACCCTCCAGAAAAAGGAGACTTTTACATGAAGAATGGTCTACTCTACAGAAAAGCTGGAACAGGAGCTAAAGGGCATGGACAGCTAGTAGTGCCAAAATCTTACAGGGAGAAAGTTATGACGCTAGGACATGCTATACCCTTCAGTGGACATATAGGAATAGGGGCCACTAGACAAAGGATATCCTGTCACTACTTTTGGCCAGGAATCACAGAGGACATAAAGAGATATGTAAGATCTTGTCCAGAATGCCAAAGGGTAGCTCCTAAGCATAGGACTGCACCAGCAACACTGGGAGAAATGCCAATTATGGGAACCCCCTTTGAACGTGTTGCAGTGGATATTGTTGGACCCCTCACTAGGACCAAGAAGAGAAATGCTTACATCTTAACCTTGGTTGATTCTTGCTCTATGTGGGGAGAAGCAGTGGCCATGTCAGCTATAGATTCAAAGCATGTGGCAGAGGCCCTGTTAACAATATTCACCCGATTAGGTTTCCCGCATCAGATATTGACTGACAATAGTTCTCAGTTTAAGGGAAAGCTAACACAAGAAGTATTCAGGATATTTCAAGCCAGGCACTATCATTGTAGTCCCTACCAGGCCCAAGGGAACGGTCAAGTAGAGCGGTTCAATGGTACGCTAATTTCAATCCTTAGAAAGCTGGCGAGTGAAAAACCTGATACTTGGGACACATACTTACCCGCTGCACTATTTGCTGCGGACATGGACTGATGAAAAACAGAGGAAACAGTGACTTCCTCATACCAATACGTCAGCGAGTTGACATCTCGATTGAAAACAGGTTGGAAACTGGCAAATGAGAACTTAAGACAGGCCAGGAGGAAGCATGCTGCGTACTTCAACAAAAAAGCAAAGGATAGGGAACTGGAGGTGGGTGAAAAGGTGTTATTACTGTTGCCAAGCAGCAATAATAAATTTCAGATTGGATGGCAGGCACCCTGTGTCATACTGGAGAAACTTTCCAGGACCAATTATAAGATTGACAAGAAAGGAAAGGAGAAGGTGTATCATGTCAATCTTCTTAAAAATACTATGACAAGGAATCATCAGAAGTTGCACATATCATGACCCTAGCCATTGCAACAGAAATGTACGGTGAACCACTTCACTCTATGGAATATCCACTCACAACTACAGATGATTATGTTCAAGTAAACATTAGTGAACATTTAACTCCAGAGCAGAAGAAGATGGTTCAGAAAGTGTTGGAAACCCATGCCGATGTGCTCACAGATAAGCCAGGTCGTACGAATCTGTTAGAGTACAACATGAAGGTTACCGACCCTACACCCGTATGCATGAGAACATACCCTATACCCTATACGAAAGCTCAAGCACTAAGAGAGGAAGTTGATTATCTGTTGAAGGAGAAAATTATCTCAAAGTCAGACTCTTCCTATAGCTCAAGTGTGGTGCTATTAAGAAAACCGAGTGGTGAACACAGGTTATGTATTGACTACAGGAAGCTAAATGCGATCACAGAATCTCAGGTGGACCCATTACCTCACACCAACCAGCTGTTCTCTACACTGAGTAAGGCTAGGTATTTATCGAAGGTAGATCTAAGCAAGGGATACTACCAAATACCAGTGAAACCAGAAGTTAGGAAAATGCTGGCATTTAGTACATCAGACGGACACTACGAGTTTAATGTACTACCCTTGGGACTGAAAAATGCTTCAAGTATCTTTTCAAGAATGATGAGGAAATTATTGGAACCTCTACAAAATCCCCATATCACTAACTTTATGGAACACATTTGAAGAGCATATAGTAGCGCTCTCCATGTTGATTGAGAGAAACTGGATTGACTGCACGTCCTACCAAGTGCTATATCGGTTGTAAGGAGTTGGAGTTCCTAGGTCACACTATTTCTACAGGTCATATGTCTCCTGACCCAAAGAATATAGAGAAATTAAAGAAGGCACCCAGACCTCAATCGAAGAAAAATGTCAGATCATTTGTGTCATTACGTGGGTTCTATCAGAAATACATACCCCACTTTAACTCTCTGTATGCACCATTAACTAACTTAACTAAGAAAGGACAGTCTGATAAAATCCAATAGAATGCTGATTGTGAAAAAGCTTACACAGAGCTGAAAGCAAAACTCACCAGCAAACCCATACTTACGCTACCCGATATCACAAACGAATTTGTATTAAGGACGGACGCTAGCAGTATAGATATTGGTGCAACTCTCTTGCAGCAATCTAAAGTCCAGCCAGAGGAACTTTTACCAGTCGCCTACGCCAATAGGAAGCTGAATGCAGCTGAGTTGAATTACTCGACAATAGAGAAGGAATGTTTGGCTCTAATTTGGTCCATCGACAAATTTTCACCATACCTGTATGGGACACACTTCATTGTCCAAAGCGATCACCAGCCTTTAACATTCTTGGCTGCACCTAGAAAGTTAAATTCGAGATTTTTAAGGTGGAGTCTGCTTCTGGCGCCTTATTCCTTTACCGTGAATTACATTCCGGGAATAGACCGTGTAGGAGCTGATCTTTTAAGTCGACACCCTATTACTCTGGAAGTACAGACGAGAAACGATTAACTACAGCAGGTGTTTACACATCAGCTATGACAGGTCACAACTAGGAAAGGATAAGGCTATGTCGTAAAACGTGTATGTAAACCCACTTCTTTGTTAATACACTATGTCGAGATACAAATATGCCCAGCCAATCAACGTTCAACAGACTCTGAGACAGGCAGATTAAATTACACGAAGTATACGCCATCTTGTTCCCCCAAGCTGGCGGCAGACAGAATAAAATTAGGCATAAGGCCTGTTTTTCGGGACTCGGTCACGGAATGTACCAAACCGCCGAGAACCAATCAAAAGGCTTCCTTACGCACTGGCAGATTCCCTGCGTCTACTTATATAAACGGGCGCGTTTTATTTAAAAAAACCACACACAAACATGAAGGCCAGCTCGACCGACATACTGGGAAAGAGAAAGCTGTCAAAGCTGATTTATGCTTAGCTGCATGAACGGGCAGACTTGCTTCAATAATGTCGAGTCAATCTGGCTTGTATTAATCATAGAGGCTAGGTAAACTTACTGTAAACTGGCAAGAGAATATGCCTACATCATATATAATGATTGTATTTGTTAGTATCATTTATACTACCTACACCTGTTCATAATAACACTTTGGTATTTGAGTTTTACTATGAATGTATTATGTATAATGATTATATTTTATGGAATCAGGTATAATGATTGTATTTCCTGGTATGATTGCTGAAGACGATAACCAACCTGAAATATAACCTATCAGTCCTTTTTAGGACTCATATAACTCCAACCTGAAATATAACCTATCAGTCCTTTTTAGGGCTTATATAACTTCAATCTGAAATATAACCAAACAGTCCTTGTTAGGACTATATATAACTCCAACCTGAATATAACCTATGACTATATCATGTATAAGGATGGTATTTTATAGTATCATGCGTAATGATTGTGTATGACTGTTGAAGAAGGAAACCAGCAGAAAATAACTTACACTTGTATATATTTCATATAGGATTTTAGTTTTACCATGAAAGTATCAGGTATACTGATTATATCTTAGGGAATTAGGTGTAATGATTGTATTTCCTGGTATGACTCCAACCTATATAACCACAACAATATTGTTAGGGTATACTTTACCAGCAAGTATAGCACTTATAAGAGATGGCCTGGTATATTATAGGTGGAAGGAAACGGTTGTATCATACGGTGTACAAATTATTGCATGTATTCATGTATTGAATTTTCAGAAAGAATGTTTTGCAAGCAGACACCTGTCTTGTCTCGCTATTGCTAAATCATACTGAGCCATGTTGTCATTAATCCTACATGCAGACACCTGAGACACGCTCATCTCATATACACTAGAAATAGGTGGGCTTTATGACAGAAATTAGCCCCTATGTTTCCTTGTTACAGGTTTTATTCGTGTCATCCAACCTGAAGTCGTATGTTCGAGTCAATCCAGCTGCCTGGAACTTCGCAGGAGCACAGTGATTGTACCGGAGCTACATCCTTAGTCCCCCTCAGTCTTGGGTGGGCTAAAGAAACGATCATCAGCTGGTGTTGTGAGCAAAAAATTAACAAGGACAGAACTGTTTCAAGAAATGAGTACACATTAGTACCATTTCCGTCGGCGATTGTGAGCATTTAACTGTCAATGACGATGTGACGTACGTCTAGTTCGACAAGTGAATTTTCCCTGATATGATGGATGATTTAAAGGGACTTTTAGCTTTTCATAACATTAGAACCCCTGAACATTTGTTGTAACTTTTCGTTTCGCCAGAGCGAACCGATTTCACTGGGACTCACTTAGTATGCGGCACGAGATCAAAGACACTGAGACGATCCCCGAGCAGAGAAGCTAGTTTCTCGCTGGTATTTATCATCTCCGCGCGAACTCAACCGCTCGCAAGATGGACCAGAGCAATCAGAAGAAAGACACTGGTGGAGATCGCAGGAAGGACGGGCGGCATGCTATCAAAGACAGTAGTGGTCCCTGAAACGATTTCGCATCTCGGTGTTAAGCACGAAACCGATCGCAGCCAGAGCGAACGTTGAAAGCTGACGCAATCAGCGAGCGAAGATACGAGAGACCAGGGGCGGCTTCTCTCTTTGGATTTGGCGGTCAGATCCCCCAAAGTTCATGAGATCAAAAAAGCTGTCAAAGTTCTCATGTCCCACTCATCTTGCATTCCAGTTGTAGATATACAGATCACGTAGAAATACACTTCATCATTCGCTGGCCAGAACTTGATAGAAGCACTAGCGATATTTGAAATCTTGCTAGATTATCCCATGGATTTTCATTTTATTTGCAGTGAATTCTATTTCTGTGCAAAGCGGTAATATATATATTGTGTAAAGTGATCAGTGGTCGAGTTCATTCGTTATATTTCATTGGATTTTGTGTTAATTTAAACCTATTAAATTAAACCGTCTCAATAGTTCCAGTTGTAAATGTAATGATATACCTGCTATATTATTTCCAAAAGATAATAGATGTTAATGCTTAAATTAACTTTTAAAGTCGCGAAGGAATTTATAATTAATAAATTTAGTTAAGTCCTATATTTATAGATGTGTGATTTAACCACTAGAACTCGCGCAGTGTTTATTAAATACGCGAGCGTATATATAAAATAGTCTTAACGGGAAATTTATCGCGCGCTTAGAAGATTATTTGATTTTTAAAGTATGATTATGTTGTTATGGGTTTTCTATCTTTTTCTCTAGATTGATCACCTTTTGCAATCCCAACAATAACGAAATCTTTCAGAGTTTCCATACTCGGTTCTTAAACTTCCAGACAGTTTGATGAGACATTTTTTTAAAGTAAATCTTGTGGTGGTCCGGTGCGGCCTAGCTAACATAATTACATGAAAGAAAGCCTACCCAAGATCATTTGATTATTATCATCAAATTTAACTTACAATCTGTAAGATAAACTGGAAGATGAACAGTGCCAGTAGCGATAATTTATATACTGCTCTATTGTGAGAGATTACCGATTTACCTGACTGTAACTGAGCCTAGTTTTTCCTCACTGGATTTAAAAAAAACTTTACCGGTCAGTGTAAAGACGTTATTTCTTACTACACCTGTAGTACACCACTGTAAAGTATCAGTCTGTCTGCTCTGTAAGGAAGAGTGGTGTGTTGTTGAGATCAGGCATGCTCCAGTCTACCCAGCTGTAAATGGGTAACTCACCCTAATCCTGAGTTAGGGAAGGCAAAGGCTCCAGGGGAAGCAGGCCCTGAACTTGGTCACTTCAGCCGACGCAGGATGGTGTATGTATGAAGTAGAAGTGTAGAGTGTGATTACCGCGAATGGTGTGCTGTTCGTGTGCTGACCAATATAACCACTCACACTTGTCTACAAGGCACCAATGCAGACTGCTGGAATCTTAGTTTACTCAATTTATTCAGACGTACACACTGGGACATACGAGTACATCATGGTTCGTTGACATATCAATTTGTAGGTATACATAGCAGATCTGAAGTCATGACACATTCAGAAATAATGGCAGTACATCAAAGTTCAATGTCATGATACATTATGGCCGCATTCCCCTATCTGACTAAACGCGTCAGTGAAGGAATCGATAAATAACTAAAGTTACTTGACGTCCATAGTTTGTAGTATAGATTATGAAACCACGAAAGGGGGTTTCTAGCAGGATTGAGATCTCTCTGTCACTGTCCGATAATAAGATAAATAATCTGTTCTCTTGGCAGTGATCAAAACATATGATGACCGAAATCCAACATGGCTACCTCCCTGAGTTGTCGTTCACTCATGCATAGGGAGGAGAATATAAGCCAGAGTTAATTTGTAATGGGTATATAAAGGATTTCATAAATGTTTCCATACAGCTCTACGGTGATCAGGTTAATTTCACGTAGCCATAACCGCTGCAGGAAAATCTGTCATCTTCGTCGATACCAAACACGACACTAGCATAACGAAGCACCAAAAGTCAAGCTAGGCCTAACCGACGAGAGATCATCAAAATAGGAGCTGGGTTTACCTGGAGTCCGAATCATCTATATACTGACATAAGGAGAGTCTCGAACACAAACTATCGTAGAGACACCATCTCCTTCAGAAGAAATACCACTTCGTAAGACCTTTTTTCCTGACGAAAGGACCAGCTCTAGAAAAACGTACCCCGCCATTTGTAAGCAGTACATCGGAACTCATCACGACTTGTCAAGACAACTCATACTTCCGCTAGACCGGAATACAAGAATCTAGTCCCTCCTACCCATCCAAAATATACAATATAGGACTGATTCTACTTGTACTAATAATATGTAATACATATGAATTCAGGCCATAAACACAATAAGCAAATTAATATATTTTCTGGCCCTAAAAAATAAGTACAAACGCAAGCGCACTATCCTTGCGCCGGATCAATATCCAGAACGATTACTCCTATAATCAAAAGTGTGAATCAAACATGGATTATCTCGCTTTTACCATAAACAGCATTTTCATACACAAATGAATGAATGTCTATATTTTTCCCATATTAAATAGCCATATCAATTTTTATAAAATGTGCGTCAAAATATGCACGCAACAGATTACCACACCCCTCGGGAAAAAAAAATGGTACATTTTTTTTTTTTTTTTGAAATACATCTAGGAGCAACATACAATAGGCTCACAACGCACCAATAACAATGCGCAGATGATAAGCATAAGTTTTATGACCTTAGAGAAAGTACTTCTCTAAGTATAAATATTTCCAGAGAGGTGTCACCAACGCATACTACAATATTAGCAATGACACAATTTCCACATTAGTTTATACGTAAATTTCATCTAAGATATCTTAACATCATGATCATCAAAGACGAAAACCATTGAAAAATCAGCGGTGAATACATATCAATGAACCGCTAAGTAGTGTTACAATCAATATATGATATATTACATATGTGTACACATTTCAACATAGAAACAACTGTATCAAAGTTGTATAACAGTTATGAATCATGTGGGCATCTAGACAAAATATCTGCCATCACATTTTCTGACCCACGGATAGCTCGCACCGAAAAATGAAATGGCTGTAGAGCAATCGCGTATCGCGTTGATCTCGCGCTCTTCAGATTTTTACTCTGAATAGCCGTAAGAGCCTTCTGGTCAGTTTCCACAATGAAATGCGCGCCCAGAAGAAATCTTTGCAGTTTAAGGATTGACCAAACCATAGCCAATAATTCACGGTCTAGGACCGAGTAATTCTTCTCTGCGGCATTTAATTTCCGAGAAATATACATCACCGGATGCAGAGTTCTAGAGTACTCTTGCATTAGTGCAGCTCCAATCCCGGTGGATGAAGCGTCACTACGAAGAATAAATGTCTTATCCTTAGAAGGCAATACTAGGATAGGTGAAGTAGAAAACATAGTTTTAACCTTATCCAAAGAGGATTGACATTCTTGAGTCCAATGGACTACATTAGGAGACCCTTTCTTTAGCAAGGAAGAAAGAGGTGACATAATGGAGGACAGATTCGGGATGAATCGTCCATAAAATTGTATTAGACCTAAGAGACTTCGTACTTGCTTTTTAGTCTTAGGAATAGAAATGTTAAGTATCTTACTTGTATTATGGTCTTCTGTTTTTAGGAACCCATGACCAACACGGTGTCCTAAGAAAGATATTTCGCTAAAACCAATACATGCTTTCGATGGTTTCGCTGTCAGGTTATGCTCGCGTAAGATAGACAATAGTTCATTTATACCATTATAGTGATCGTTCCAAGTATCACTGAAAAGACAGATGTCATCAAGATACGCAATGACATCTGAGCGATGAGATAGGATTCGACGCATCATGCGTACAAATGTAGCAGGGGCGTTCATAAGACCGAAAGGCATGAAATTCCATTGGAATAGACCCCTAGGCGTCGAAAAAGCAGTAAACGGTTTGGCGTGTTCGGATAGTGGAACTTGCCAATATCCCTTAGACAAATCGAGTTTAGTAAAGAAGTGAGAATTCGATAGTCTCGTAAGTAGCTCTTCTAGTAAAGGCATAGGTTTAGTCACTTGATTCAATTTGCGATAATCCACGCAAAGACGTATGTTATTGTCTTTTTTCCGTACTATAACCATCGGCGAAGAATATGCTGATGTGGATGGTTCAATAATTTTTAACTCTATCATCTCATCTAACTCTTTCTCTACCTGTGCTTGAAAATGTATCGGGATAGGATACGGTCTGACTCTTATAGGACTATGGTCAGTAAGAATAATGTCATGTTGAATGACATCAGTTTGACCAGGAATGTCAGTAAGGACATCCTGAAATTGTTCTAACATAGTAGAAACTTGTTTCTGCTCTCCTGGAGATAATTCTGGAGAAATTGCAACATCTTTCCATGATTCATTAGAGTGAAGAGGAATCATTGGAAAAGGTAAATTTACATCCGAGAAACTCGTTTCCTCATCCTGTATTACTGACAGAGATGAGTACTGTCCATGTTGGACTGGAAAATCGTCCGTTGCCTGGAAAACAGGTTGTAAATAATCAGGACGTTCATGGAATTCCGTGAGCATGTTGATGTGGAAGGTTTTACGCTTCCCGTCAATATCGACGATATAGTCAACATCGGAAACCTTTGATATTATATCGTACGGACCTTTCCAAGAAATGAGAAGTCTATTTTCCCTACAAGGTAGCAAGACAAATGCTTTGTCACCTGGACAAAGTTGACGCAAACATCTCTTTTTATTGGCAAATTCCCTTGCCTTCTGTTTCGCAAATTCAGAAGAAGCAGTTGCCAATTTGCATGCTTCAATAATCTTGTGTCTAAGTGCGATGACATATTCATAAGAGGATTTTGTGTCATCGACAATATTATCAGCAGTTATAAGATCATGAAGTAAGGACATAGGACCTCGCGGTTTCGCGCCAAAGACAAGTTCAAAGGGAGAAAATCCTGTATGTTCGTTGGCGACCTCTCTATATGCAAAGAGAGCCGCGGGTAAAACCCTATCCCAATCCTGAGGATGATCTTCTGTTATCTTACCTAGTAGGTTTTTCAGAGTTCTATTCAAACGTTCCACCATCCCATTGGACATAGGATGATAAATACTACTCAGCGATCTCTCTATCTTCAGAGTCGACATTACTTGAGACATGGTATCCGATATGAGTTGGGTACCATGGTCGGATAATATTTCTGCTGGAAACCCCAGACGAGAAAATATTAACCAAAGAGCATCTGCGATATCAGCAGTAGTTATGCTCTTTAGAGGAACAGCCTCCGGCCAACGTGTGCACATATCAACACACGTCAAAATAAATTGGTGTCCTCTAGCAGACTTTATCTTAAATGGACCAATGATGTCTATCGCCATTTTTTGAAATGGCCGAATGGGAATGTCTGCAGCCTGAATAGGTGCATCATGGCGTGGACCTCTGGATTTAATCTCTTGACATACTTTACAAGATCGACAATAGATTCGTATGTCCTTATTCACAGCAGGCCAAAAGAAAGATTGAAGAACTCTAGCTTTAGTACGGGAAAAACCCATATGTCCAGCACACTGCGAATCATGAGCGTGCTGTAAGATTTTAACTCTCATATTTTTAGGCACAAGGATTTGAGAATGAATGGACTTAGCGGAGTCTTGTACCATACGTACAAGTACGCCATTCTTCATCGTAATCCAAGATTTACGATTTGTATCCTTATTCGGATCACCTTTTGTTGCCAGAGTAAAGAATTTCTTTAGAGTAGGATCATCTTCCTGCTGTTTGATAAAGGAATCGTGGGAAATCTCCAAGGGATCATCTTGGATCTGCGCATCATCATCTTCAGAATGTGAAGATTGTGGCATATTGAGAGCTTGAGCCCTAGTGATTACTGCATTCGCAGATTGCATATTAACATTTTCCCAATTAGAAATTTGCTGTGGAGTGCATTCTTTCACTCCATGAATGCGACCGATGATAAGATCAGCGATCGGATTCGGCAAGAGACATGCTTGCACCTCTCCTGTAAAGAAAGGCGTAGCAATATTGATAATGGCAGTGGAGTACTTCTCCAATGTGCCACCAAATGTTACACATTTGACTATATTGCCTGTAGCTCGAGAAGGATTTACGAGTGATTGCCTCACTCCAATGGTAGTGCACCCCGAGTCGAAAAGAATTGATACCGGAGTACCATCTATTAGGCCCCTATTAAAGACAAGAGCACCCCTTCCATTATGCGCGATTGACGCATGGAGAGCGGGAAGTGGGTGACCGCAGCTTAAAGTAGAAACTGTGGTTGGATCGAATAATGTTTTGCATTGCGAACACTCAGATGCTCTAGCAAAATCAAAAGCGGAATTTGCTACACTGTTGGAGTCTTTTTTATCATTATTCTGATTATCGGTGTCGTGGAACTCCTGTTGTGCAGAGTTTGCCTGGTAATACGATTTACCATGTCTTTTGTGTTGTGATCTACCTCGGTTATAATTGTCTCTATAATTATTATTGCCTCTGTTATAACCCCTATTTGGGTTTGAATCATAATATTCATGATCATAATCATCATGCTCATTATATTGAGTATCCCTGTAATATTGTTTCTTTTGTCTCCATGAAGCACTTGGGTAGTTCCTATAGCTACTCCCTTTCCGAGAATTTCTAACATTATGGGCACCCCTCGCGTGTCGAGGACTATCAGCCCGATTCCAGTTCTTCGAAGAAGAACTCTGATTTGAGCGGTTATCTTGGTTTTGATACTTATCCCAATTAACCTTTTTATCAAATTTATTTTTAGCTCCTTGGAATTTGTGTGAGTAATTCTGATTATATTCTGTTGCCGAAGCAACTGGCATACTCTCTTTAATGTTAGAGTTACTAAGAATCATGTCAGGGTGTGCCGTGGCATACTGGTCACAATATTCTTCCATTTGCTTTATTGTACTAGGTTTACGCTCATGTAAGAACTCTAGGAATGATTTATTTACAGAAGACATGACCTTGTCTCTTAGCAATAAATCTGTAAGACCATCAAATGTTTTCTCTGTTTTGGATAATTCAATCCATCGTGAAAGTGTAATTCGTGCTTTTGAGATGAAATCTGAGAATTCTACACCTACCTCAGGTCTCATTGTTTTAAACAAAAGACGGTAACCTTCCTCAGACAGCTGATATCTCTTTATCAAAGCTGCCCTAACAGCATCATAATTGTCTTTGTCGGCCTCTTCAACGAAATATAACTTACTCAGAGACTCCCCTTTTAGATTTTCAGACAACTGATTCACATACTGTGATTTGTCAACATTATGAGATCGACAAGCCCGTTCAAATCTAGAAAGCCAAAATGTTATGTCATCACTGGTAGGGTTAAACGCTGGTACTTTGACCTTGTACACAAAGGGTTTACCATTACCACCAGATGCCTGATTAACATTACTCATACATGTCAATTTTAATTTCTCTAATTCAAACTCATGTTCTCTTATTGCTTTTCTCTCTTCAGCTTCTCTATCTAATCTTTTCTGTTCTGCAGCCGCTTCTAATTTTTTCTGTTCTGCAGCAGCAGCAGCAACTTCTAGTTTTTTCTGTTCTGCAGCAGCAGCAACTTCTAGTTTTTTCTGTTCTGCAGCAGCTTCTAATTTTTTCTGTTCTGCAGCAACTTCTAATTTTCTCTGCTCTGCAGCAGCAGCAACTTCTAATTTTTTCTGCTCTGCATCAGCTTCTAATTTCTTCTGTTCTGCCTCAAATCTCCTTTCCTCCACTTGCATCTGCAATTTCTTAAATTCAGCAGCAGTATCAGCTTCTTTTTCTAATCTTTTTTCTTCAGCTAAGGCTTTCCTTTCTTCTGCAGCAGCTTTTTTTTCTTCTATTTGAAGTTTTCTCTCCTCAGCCGCAGCTTTTTTCTCCTCAGCAGCAGCTTTTCTTTCTTCAACAGCAGCAGCAATTTTTTTCTCTTCTGCAGCTAATGCTTTGTCATATTGAGCAACAGCCCATTGTTCTAAGTCTTTTCCAGTCTTATCAAAAGATTTTCCTAGTGTAATGAAATAATCTAATGTAGACATATTGTCTTCTTAAATCAGAAACCTGAAAAAGTAAATAAATTACCCTCTTTCAAGTTAATGGGAGACAAGTCTATACCTTAGACCTAGTCTTAGTCCAAACTTGTATGGTTTATAATAACCAATGATAACTTGAGTACCTGTGGACAACAATAATTGTATCTCAAATACTGTGGGGACAAGCCTTACAAAGGTCTTGTATACCTCACTGTAATCAAAGATCACTTGAGTACCTGTGGAAAAAAATATTTCCCTTTACCAATCACTTTGGGAGACAAGCCTTACAAAGGTCTTGTATAACTCAATGTAATCAAAGATCACTTGAGTACCTGTGGAAAAAAATATTTCCTTTTACCAATCACTTTGGGGGACAAGCCTTACAAAGGTCTTGTACATTTTGTTTTATAACAATCTGAAAACATTTGCAGAGATCAAATTAAATTAAATAGAAGAAATGAAAAAAATGATCACAGAAACCGTGATGATAACTGCAATAATAAAATGACAAGACAAATAACGCCACAGTGTATAAACATAAGGGTGTAAAAAACTGAAATGAAAGAAAAGATGAGACCTACAATTATACAAACAAATCAAACAAACTAAGGGACACAAAATTATTAACAAAAACAACGAAGAAAAGAACACCTCATCACAACTAACAGAAATAGCAGCAAATTGTTGCTAACAAATTTCCAATTAAGAAAATGTGTACCTATCGAATACTAGTACCAGACCAATGTAACTCGGCATACCTTGTACTAGTCACACAGAACATAAACTAATTTAATACATAACAAATAACATGTAAGCATAAATAGCATATAGCATACAATATCATTTATGTCATGAATGGAATGTGTTGCAGGTATAGTGTTGTAAAGCAGGCACAGTTTATTTAAATAATAATAACTTGCCACTTTATTCAGTAATAGATTTAATTCTAAACTATTACACTGTCAATTTTTTCTCTTTTGAGCATATGAAGATCCAACGATGAACTATGCACTTTATTTTCAACAACACTGTGATTCTTCTGTACGTTGAGAAATGTCAACAATATTGCTCCAGATATTTTCTACACTTGATACCACTGTCCTGTGTAATACTGTCTGTACAGCGAAAAAACTGTCAACAAGCGCTGACCTAGATACAGCATCCTATCGGTAATACAGGTCAAGCTGACATCGACTGTATAGCTAGCTGTCCTACTGGTGTTGATGTGTTCAAACAAATGTTCTTTCAGCTGTAAACTGTGATTCTCAACACAAAAATGCGTAAGCTGGACCCAGGAATCTGGCTCGCCACTGTAAAGACGTTATTTCTTACTACACCTGTAGTACACCACTGTAAAGTATCAGTCTGTCTGCTCTGTAAGGAAGAGTGGTGTGTTGTTGAGATCAGGCATGCTCCAGTCTACCCAGCTGTAAATGGGTAACTCATCCTAGTCCTGAGTTAGGGAAGGCAAAGGCTCCAGGGGAAGCAGGCCCTGAACTTGGTCACTTCAGCCGACGCAGGATGGTGTATGTATGAAGTAGAAGTGTAGAGTGTGATTACCGCGAATGGTGTGCTGTTCGTGTGCTGACCAATATAACCACTCACACTTGTCTACAAGGCACCAATGCAGACTGCTGGAATCTTAGTTTACTCAATTTATTCAGACGTACACACTGGGACATACGAGTACATCATGGTTCGTTGACATATCAATTTGTAGGTATACATAGCAGATCTGAAGTCATGACACATTCAGAAATAATGGCAGTACATCAAAGTTCAATGTCATGATACATTATGGCCGCATTCCCCTATCTGACTAAACGCGTCAGTGAAGGAATCGATAAATAACTAAAGTTACTTGACGTCCATAGTTTGTAGTATAGATTATGAAACCACGAAAGGGGGTTTCTAGCAGGATTGAGATCTCTCTGTCACTGTCCGATAATAAGATAAATAATCTGTTCTCTTGGCAGTGATCAAAACATATGATGACCGAAATCCAACATGGCTACCTCCCTGAGTTGTCGTTCACTCATGCATAGGGAGGAGAATATAAGCCAGAGTTAATTTGTAATGGGTATATAAAGGATTTCATAAATGTTTCCATACAGCTCTACGGTGATCAGGTTAATTTCACGTAGCCATAACCGCTGCAGGAAAATCTGTCATCTTCGTCGATACCAAACACGACACTAGCATAACGAAGCACCAAAAGTCAAGCTAGGCCTAACCGACGAGAGATCATCAAAATAGGAGCTGGGTTTACCTGGAGTCCGAATCATCTATATACTGACATAAGGAGAGTCTCGAACACAAACTATCGTAGAGACACCATCTCCTTCAGAAGAAATACCACTTCGTAAGACCTTTTTTCCTGACGAAAGGACCAGCTCTAGAAAAACGTACCCCGCCATTTGTAAGCAGTACATCGGAACTCATCACGACTTGTCAAGACAACTCATACTTCCGCTAGACCGGAATACAAGAATCTAGTCCCTCCTACCCATCCAAAATATACAATATAGGACTGATTCTACTTGTACTAATAATATGTAATACATATGAATTCAGGCCATAAACACAATAAGCAAATTAATATATTTTCTGGCCCTAAAAAATAAGTACAAACGCAAGCGCACTATCCTTGCGCCGGATCAATATCCAGAACGATTACTCCTATAATCAAAAGTGTGAATCAAACATGGATTATCTCGCTTTTACCATAAACAGCATTTTCATACACAAATGAATGAATGTCTATATTTTTCCCATATTAAATAGCCATATCAATTTTTATAAAATGTGCGTCAAAATATGCACGCAACAGTCAGTTGCTGTCATCACGCAGTGAAGGAATATTGCCATCACCTCATTTTCACCCCTGTGTTGAATTGTGTCAGTGCCATCCCATAGACTCCTTTTATATAATAAAACACAAGAACTCTTAGAACTTCAAGTCCGGCGATAAGCGGGTATATTTGCTCTCAGTGCAACCTCGCATTATCTGGGGCGGGACATAGAAGGACTGGACAGTTGTCACACGTAAAGAGTTTAAGTACTGTGTATATCATGCTATGGATTGACTGATGCTGCAACTCGGTAAGTGTGTGATGTATATGAGTGTGGATCCGCACAGTGTGTATGAATGACAGGAGATTTAATTTTTTTGCAACAAACCATTTGTTAACTTGCCTACCGGGTAATACGTTTTTCTGTATACCCGGGAAGACACCATTGGGATAACAGTATTTTTTTGTCTACCACCATAACTAATATTGTAACACCTCTTTCAGAGTAATTAAATTCACTGTTGGGTTACATTTCCTATGCTCCTGATAACTATATATCTTGAGACTGGGTTTATCTTTGTCTAATACAAGCGGGAAGGGCTTAGTCGATACCAATCTTCTTCACCCCCTCCCTACCTTGATATTTGCATTTTTCTGTACTTATGATAATTTTATGTAACACTTGATATTGTTTTTGTGTGATTTGATCTTTACGGTAAATAAACATCATAAACTTATATCGGACTGTGTTGGAATACCCAAAAGCCCAAACATTCCCTATTTGTTTAATATAGCTGTACCTACGTCGTCTGAGTGTTTGAAGCAACAAATCGGTGTGAGCGCAGACGTGTGTCTGGAAAAACTGGCAAATAATTGTTTGACCAGGAGAGTGGAAGAGAAGATTGAGAGAAGCGATTTGCCGTAAATAAGTCTGTCTTTACTCTCCTCCAGCACTCGGTGGAGCATCATATTTAATCTATACATTTCTATCACTGAGTTTTCATCATCATTCTACACTCTAAACCGGACTACTATTTCTAGACTCTTTCTCTCAAAATAAATTTACGACAGACGAAAAAGTGATTTAGCGTAGTGAGAGTAAAGATTAACAGCACAGCTGATAAATTTTCTATAATTAATTAACAGCACAGCTGATATCTATAATTTTGTTCCTATATTGGAAGACTTTGTGTAATACTGTATATATAAAAAAAAAAAAAATATATATATATATATATATATATATATATATATATATATATATATATATATATATATATATATATATATATATATATATATATATATATATATATATATATATATATATATATATAAATTCATATATGTAGATCATATGTAAACTTACAAATCCATTGCATTCCATTTTTCAACATCCACCCTTCAGCACAAGAGTAGATAGTGTATATACTTAATAAATAAGGAAATTGTATTTGAACGCCTTGTCAATTTTGTAATTGTTAAGTGAAATCTGTTTCCTTATTTTAATATCACAGTTAGTTACACAACGGGGTGGCATTTTATGACTGTCTCCACTCTACTAATTTTTCGAGATCAGATCATTCACAGCCGTAACTAATTTGTGATACCAGTAGTTCTCTCATACACAGGGACTTCACCATTTTCCTGCAGAAATTCTATTTCTGTATTGTCAGTACTATACTGATCTTAGAGCCAATAAAAACCTCACGCTACAAATAGCTATGGCCGGCTCTGGTCATCGGGGCACCACAGATAATGAACTGTGTTACAAACTTGACTCTTACCGTAACACTTGGTCATTGGAGCACCACAGACAAAGAACAGTGTTACAGACTTGACTCTTACCGTAATACTTGGTCATCGGGGCACCACAGATAATGAGCAGTCTTACAGACTTGATTCTTACCGTAACACTTGGTCATCGGGGCACCACAGATAATGAACAGTCTTACAGACTTGATTCTTACCGTAACACTTGGTCATCGGGGCACCACAGATAATTAACAGTGTTACAGACTTGACTCTTACCGTAACACTTGGTCATCGGGGCACCACAGATAATGAACAGTGTTACAGACTTGATTCTTACCGTAACACTTGATCATCGGGTCACCACAGACAAAGAACAGTGTTACAGTCGATAAGTACTTGACTATTACTTGCTACTTGTGTCTATTGATTGTCAATCGGTTTAGTTTAGCGAAAGGCAGATGAGTACAATCGGTGTCTTCATATGCCTGCCCTTTCTTCATTGGCCTGGTACTGGGCCTCGAAGATGGATGTTTGGTAGCCCAAATGATCTTGATATGCTGTTATATCATGTTGGATTCCATCTCTTTATATTTGTGAGTTCTTCATATGACAACAGTGTATTATGGGAGACTATAACCATAACGTTGTTACGAGTCAATCTTCGATTGTTAAATTTTCCTGTGCCATCTTTTAACTTTTTTTCTGTCTCCTTCCGTTTCCTTTTTCTCACCCACACCTTGACGTTGTTTTCGCTTTCATAGTTCAAGGTTTTCTTATCACATCTTGTTCTAATTTGTCACTCCCTTAATTTTACCTGATCGCTCGACCTATTTTTGAAACAACATTGACTTCTGTTTGTGCAGAGCGAACTTGCCACATTGACTTTTCGATCATCGCTAGCTCCAGACGGTTTAAGAGTCTGCACTGAGCAACATGCCTATTGTTAACCCAGACTTTTTGTCTGAGACGATGCACAAACCATGTTGTTCACAGATTCCATTATGAATGGACAGACGGTATTGGGAGATAAGTTGTCAGTTCGCACATGAAGTGTCGGAAGATATTCATCTGGTTAAAGACTAAGACACGGACAGTAAAATAACAAATGTGATTTTGGAGCACGGAAAGATACGTAATCGCTTTCGCCAAGACCTTGTTGTAATAAACAATTAGAAAGAAATTACATCTTGGAGGAGATTATAATGTTAGACCTGTGAAGGAGTGAGTTTTAAACATGACAAGCGACACAGACGAAGCGAGACCTTAAATGGTCATAGAAGACAGGCAGATGAAGTTTGATAAATGACATGTAAAGACAATATCTCGTTTGTCACGCAGAATGTTCTACGGATGAGGGTTCTGGGGGAAAAAGACCCTTACCGATATCAGATAGTAATTCATGTTTGGCATGAAAATTCTAAAATGAACCACTTCTGACTGGAGTGTTTTTTTTCCAACGAAACCACTTGGGCGCGTGAGTGAAAATATCACTGTTAATCTGCAACATTTTGGAACTGTTTCACTGCATTTCCATCTCGTCGGGAGGACATTTCAAACACCAGCATAACGAATAGAAACAGGTTTCCAACATAAGGACAGGATCAAGTATTAGAGGATCTTCTGATATCCGGAAGAAAGAAATCTCGACTATAGCACTGGAAACCACACGTCCTGGGAACATACATTCAGAATAACAATGAGATTTTAATTAAAGTAATACCCCGACCTCACAAAAACACAATTTTGATGGGGACATAAACGCGAAAATAGGAACTGACAACACCGGCGCTGAAGAAATCATGGGAAAGCATGGATTAGGTATGATGAACGAGAATGGGGAACTATTAGCTAACTTCTGTGCTTCAAATCAACTAGCTGTAGGAGGAAGCATATTTCCACATAAAAGAATACATAAGGCAACATGGATATCACCAGACCACAGAACTGAGAATCAGATTGATCACATATGCATAAGTAAGAAGTTTAGGTCATCATTGCATGATGTAAAAGAAGTATGTAGAGGAGCAGATGTGGTATCAGACCACCATCTTCTGTTGGCTAAAACAAAATTAAATCTCAAGAAATTTACAACAGTATATAACTATAGACAACAGTATAATGTGGGATATCTAAGAAATCAGGAAATAAGAGAAAAGATTTTCAATCACAGTATCCAACAAATACCAACAGCTAGAAGATGAAACAGATACGGAAGACCACTGGTAACAAGTAAAAAATATATGGAACGAGACATGTGAAGAAGTACTGAGAAAAAGAGAACATTAGCACAAAGTATGGATAACAACAGAAACCATTAGCAAAATAGAAGACAGGAAAAAAGAAGAAAGCAGATTTAAACAGAAGCAAAACCAGAAGCTCCAAGGCTAAGGCTCATGAAGTGTACATAGAAGCGAACAAAGAAGTAAGAAGAAACATCAAAAGAGACAAGAGGAAGTATATTGAAGAGTTGGCATGGGAAGCAAAGGAAGCTGCAGCCAAAGGAAATATGAGGGACTTGTACAACAAGACAAAGAAGCGAACAGGGAGATATAAACAAGCAAATGGCCTCATAAAAGATAAGAATGGAAAATTACTTAGTAATATACAAGAACAAATGAAGAGATGGACAGAACATTTTGAGGAACTTCTCAATAGACCAGCTCCAAATAATCCCGCAGACGTCCAGCCAGCAGAAGAGGAGCTACAAATCAGCTGTGAACAACCAAGTAGAGAAGAAATAAAGAAAGCCATACAGCTTCTGAAAGATGGAAAAGCGTCTGGTCCAGATTGCATTCCAGCAAAGGCAATCAAATCAAAAATTGATACCTCTACAGAGATATTATACAAACTACTTGGCAAAGTTTGGGAGAGAGGGGAAATACCAGCAGAATGGAAGGAAGGTTATCTCGTCAAGTTGCCTAAGAAGGGAAATTTACAAGAGTGCACAAACTGTAGAGGAATAATGCTACTATCAGTGCCAGGAAAAGTATTAAACAGAATCATCCTTGAGAGATTAAAATAGTCCATAGACAAGCGAATGAGAGATGAACAAGCAGGTTTTCGACAAAACAGATCCTGTACAGACCAAATAGCCACATTGAGAATAATAGTTGAACAGTCTGGAATGGAATTCACCGCTAAACATCGGACTCGTGGACTATGAAAAGGCATTTGACAGTGTAGACAGAGACTGACTTGGGAAATTGATGAGGCATTATGGAGTTCCCATGAAGATCATTAATTTAATAAAAAAGACCTATGAAGATATGACATGCAGAGTTCTTCATGAAGGACAACTTACATAACCGTGTAGGATTATAAAAGGAGTGAGACACAGATGCCTCTTTTCTCTATTTCTTTTCTTACTAGCAATAGATTGGGTTATGAAAACATCGACATCACACAACAGAAATGGAATCCAGTGGAATCTGACTAAACAGCTTGATGATCTGGATTTTGCAGATGACTTGGCTCTTCTGTCCCATAACCATAATCAGATGCAAGAGGAAATGAAAACTCTAGATGAGAGGTCACAACAAGTGGGCCTGAAAATACACAGGGAAAAGACAAAGATTATGAGAATAAATGCAAGAAATGATAACAAAGTTGAACGAAGAAACACCACTAAAAGATGTAGAATCGTACACATATCTTGGCAGTAATATAAACAAAGTTGGAGGGACAGACAATGATATAAAAAAAATAATACAAAAAGCAAGAGGAGCTTTCATTGCATTGGGAAACATATGGAGAACATGAGAAACATGTTCAACACGAAAATAAGAATCTTCAACTCAAATGTCAAGTCAGTCCTATTGTATGGCTCTGAGACATGGAGAGCAACAAAAACAACAACCACAAAGCTACAGGCTTTTATAAACTGGTGCTTGCGTAGAATAGAAGGACTGAAATGGTATGACAAAGTCACAAATTGATGACAAAAACCAGACAAGTGCCAGTGGAACAAGAGTTTAGAAGAGACGCTGGCGATGGATAGGACACACATTGAGGAAACATGTTGATAGCATTACAAGGCAGTCCTTGTTCTGGAATCCACAGGGAAAGAGCGGCAGTGGTAGACCAAAAAACACACGGAGAAGAGAACTGGATACAGAGGTGAAAATGATGATGAAAACATTGAAAGAACTTGAGCGAATAGCACGAGACAGGAGAACTTGGCATGTGTTTGTTGAAAGCCTTTGCTCATTGGGGAGCTAAATGGTATTGATTAATTGAATACCACGACCACCTGTAAGACGGCCTCTTAAAACTAGTGGTCCAACACTATTCGGAAGTTTCCCTGTGCATAATGTATGTAAAATTCATTCCCTCAAATCGGGTTATTGGTACAGGTTTGTGGTAAAAGTTTTGTAGTACTAGTTGTGGTACAAGTTTGTGGTACAAGTCTGTGGTTCAAGTTGCCAGCAGTCTACGCTAGACGCCTACATGAGACAGGTCTTGAAGACCCTTGCCTTGGCAATTGAAGTGGTTACCCCCAGCATTACCGCCAAGGACGTGCTACTGTCACAGAATTTTACGATTGACGGAACAGTCAACAACACCCTTGGGAATCAACACTGACGGAACCCTATATCAACAACAAATCATCGTTAACACTTTGCTAGTTAAGTATTACAGTTAGGCCCAGCAAAAGAACATTTTTAAACGATAGCCACATTAAAGTCAGTACCAGTGATGAAAATATCAGTGCTTCATTGTTTCCTAAAAACCCTATTTTAACTTTGCTAACTGTAAGCGATTATTAAATTTGTTATCTGTAAATTCAATTTGATAGCTGATTTAATAATTGAGTGAATTGCACCCGTACGACTCAGTTAATTTAAATACATAACCCTCGAGAGCTATTAAAGTAATATTTTACTGAATCATTTCAGTTAGGGGCTTAAAAAAAACGTGCTAATTTCTTTTCCTCACAGAAGAGGCAGGAAGATAATAAGTTCGTGACAGCATAGATGATCTCAGTTGTCATGCTTGATTACTTAAAATTCCTGTGAGGGTTCCCAAAGTAGAAGCATTATTCTTCTATTTATATCTCTGCCAATAGTAATCTTGAGCTATACCTTTTGAATACCCTCATCATTATATTAAAGTTTTGCCATTGTTTGATCACCACTGTGGAGCAATGGCGACAAACACGTGACGAACGTAATATCGTTTGATTTGATTTCTGTCAACACCAACAGATCTAGAAGGTGACTGAAAAGCCACTCCGTATTTTTTACATTTTTGTGTCCTCAACTGTATCTAATGATACACAAGAAACAAATTTTAAAACAAGTAGCAATAGCTGCCATATGATTATTACATTTTATTGTTTATTATTTTATTTTCGAAAACAAAATAAAAATAAAATAATATTAAAATGGCCATATAAAAGGACATTACAACCGGCAGAAAAAAATTTGCTGTACGCTATAAAGTCAAGAGTTAAACAAACTGGATCTCAAGCTGAGCTGTCATTGTAATTTGACACTGAAGTTTAAGCCATATAATGTCATTTAGTTCTCTTTACCTTGACGTTTGTTTCATATAAATTAATTGGATAGTAGTGAAGAAATAACAATTTACAAATAGGAAGAGACTTTTCGATCACCCTCTAGTAATAACAAAACCACGACACTGAAAGTAATGGATGGAAAACCGGAACAAACTGAATGGACAAAAGAAAAAAAAAAATATCGACCAAGAGCCAGTTTGCACACCACAGCAGTTCTCAATTACAAAGTTAGGTTTACAGGCAACAGACGGTTTCGGTCAATATTTCTGCCAGACACAAATCAGTCTGGATTATTTCTTTTTTTTTTTCTTTGGTCTGCTTTGTTGGCGATTCTTCACACAACAATGGATTCAGTTAGTCGCTACGATTCGTTTAATATCGTTAGATTGTGTTCCTTTTCAGACATGTTTTCTAAGCTCATAGTTTCACGGGCAATTGTGTGACTGCGGGACGTGTTCTTTTTTACGGAGGAAATTGTATCCTTAAAAACAGGGAAGACACATCAAGGCGTACAGTTTGCTTACGATTTTTTGGGGGGGTTTTGAAAACAACCTGCACTGACCGATGCAGACATACCTTCTATATTTGTGTGCATACGCGAGGGCATGAAAACATAAAACACAAAGATATGATTATCTTTTAAAATTACTATCGAAGCAATGAACCATAGAAAAGATACAATGTTAGCATTACATGTATGTGCTTTAAACGCATTTCCGCGATGTGTGTGTATGTAAGTAAGTATATGCATGTGTATATATATATATATATATATATATATATATATATATATATATATATATATATATATATATATATATATATATATATATATATATATATATATATATATATATATATATATATACTTGACCTGTCCCCTGAAGTTACCCGGGGTCTTTGAGGCGACAGAGAATGGGGCTACTGCCTCGTAAGAAACTTCGGAAGAGGCCAGTAATTGGCGAGTATTCCTCTCTTTTGTCCAAAGATTATCAGTCTGTTGAAGGAGCATTTTGGAAGTTAATGCGATCTTGACGTATAACAGTCCCTGTATTAAGGTGCACTAGGTCACCTACGATGATTATGAGTGAAAATTAACATGCTGTTTATGTCCTAATTTGGCAGCCTCATCACGTGAAACAAATTACTACAAAAACCACCGCAGCAGGAACATATCAATGTTTGGTGCAGGCTTCCTGCAAGGGCACCAACTACATTGCTGGCTTTAGGTCCTGTAGCGCAACGGAAAAGGACGATGATGCAGACTGGAAACTGACCAGAAGGTCACAGACTAGAAGGTCACAGACTAATAGACTCCGGCCGCATAGAGAGGGATGGGCTACGCCATATATATACGCCAAATAATACGGCTGCCCTAAACCGTTGAAATGGAGCGTGTTAGCAACTTGCGTTATAAACAGCGTATTGTGATAGAATTTCTCGTTGCAGAGAAGGAAACTGTTGTGAATATTCACAAGCATCTATGTGATGTGTATGGAAGTTTTGCAGTCGACAGGAGTACAGTCAGTCGCTGGGTTCAGAGAATCAAAGAATTAGGAAGTGGAGATACGGAGCTGCTTGATCGGCCGCGCTGTGGACGTCCTGCCACAGCCACCAACGCAGAAATGTTGAAATGCGCTGAGGGCATTATTCTTACTGATAGGCGAATCACTACTCAACAATTGGCCTTACAGCTGTCAGTCAGTATTGGTAGTGCAAATGCAGTTATAAAAACTCTCGGATTTTCTAAGGTTTGCGCAAGATGGGTTCCTCGAAGTCTCACAAATGACCACCGATTGCAAAGGAAAGCAATTTCTTCTGAATTGTTGGAGCGTTTCAATGCTGATGGAGAGAACTTTTTGGCTAAGATCGTTACAGGCGACGAAACCTGGGCGCATCATATTGAACATGAGACAAAAAGACAGTCAATGGAGTGGCATCATCCGCAATCACCAAGAAGAAAGAAATTCAAGACAATTCCTTCAGCTGGAAAGGTCATGATCACTGTCTTTTGGGACATTGAAGGTGTGATTCTTTTGGGCGTTATGCCAAGAGGAGAGACAATCAATTCGCAAGCTTACATTAAGACATTGAAAAAACTCAATCAACGTTTTCGCAGAGTTCGGCCGCACAAGAATCCAGCAGACCTGCTTCTCCTTCACGACAATGCGCGCCCTCACACAAGTCTGGCAACACGGGATGCAATCACCAAATTGGGTTGGACTGTATTTGGCACCCTCTGATTTTCATCTGTTTGGTTCACTTAAAGATGCACTCCGTGGGACAAGGTTTGAAGATGATGAAGGAGTGATTCATGCAGCGAAGAAATGGCTACATGATCAAGACAAAATCTGGTACGGGCTAGGAATACATGCACTTGTTTCGCGCTGGCATAAAGCCGTACAAGTTGATGGGGATTATGTTGAATAGTACCGATGTTTACATGACATATCCATGTATATTGTGTATAAATTTCATGCTTTTTGAATAAACAGCTCCTGAGAAAAACGATGTGGTGCATTACTTTCTGAACGCCCCTCGTATATATATATATATATATATATATATATATATATATATATATATCTATATATATATATATATATATATATATATATATATATATATATAGATATGGTCGTGTTTGTGCTTCTCAAGTTATGAAACCTCCACCCCACCAAAAGCCATCATGTTGCACTTTCAAAAGTTGAAATTGTGTAAACATGTACATTCTTCAATATACTTCTAACATCATTACCACCCCTTTTTTTTTGTATTATCTCCCTTTCTCTCATCCTTGCCCTGCTGTGGTTCATGCTTGTTATCTCGAACTACAGCAAATATATAAATCAATGATATTATTAATTTATAATGTTGGGAGTTTATTATTATTATTTTACATTATTTCAACGAAAATAAGCCTCGATCTTTTATCTGCAAAAAGACAGTGCCAAAGATCTTTTGTTTTAACATTTATAACCAGACCTGTGTGGTGAATACCAAGGCACAGGAGACATCCTCAGACCTAAGCTTCCTACAGAAAAGAACCAATAATCTAAAATTTCCCACTCCCCCCCCTCCCCCCGCGCTAAATCAAGATTTCGATCCGCGACGTTTGTCTGCATAATAGAGATTTTTGGTAGAAGAAATTGAGTAAAAGAGAAGAGATGCGTGTGAAGGAAAGGAGAGAAGAGATGATCAGTTTGGCGGGTTCGCTGGTGAGTCATACTGCTCGTATTTAAATAAAAGCGGGGTACGAAAATAAACCGGGTGAGATTGTGTTGTATATGTACAGGGTGTCTCAAAAAAGACGATACAATCTTTGTATTATCATATTTATTACACCTTAAAAAAGGGCAAATAAAGTGTATAATGTAGCAGTTGCTTATGAAGGTTTATTAATTAATCTATTGGGTCAAAGTGCTACAGAGAACTATTTGCTCATACAATTTAATTTCTGTCAACGCACAGTGAAACAACTTAACCACTCAACATATAGAAAATAATGAACTAGAGTAAATTAAAGTAGAAGCTGGAATTGGGTTAACTACATACTCAGAAGAGAACCTGACAACATCACCTGAGCTGACATGCCATGGACTCCAGAAGGAAAGCGGAAACGAGGCCAGCCAAAAGCTACCTGGCGGAGAACGATAGAGGCAGAGATGCAAAGCATGAACCACAGCTGCCAATCGAGGAAAGTAGGGCAGAAAGACGCCATAGGATGGTCACTGATTGCACTGTCAGTCAACGGCCAAGGACCAAAGTGGAGACAGTTTGTTGCTGCCCTACAAGACGCCACCAGACGTGATGGTCGCTGATTGCGCTGTCAGTCAGCGGCCAAGGACCAAAGTGGAGACAATTTGTTGCTGCCCTACAAGACGCCACCAGACGTGATGGTCACTGATTGCACTGTCAGTCAGCAGCCCAGGACCAAAGTGGAGACAGTTTGTTGCTGCCCTACAAGATGCCACCAGACGTGATGGTCACTGATTGCTTTGTCAGTCAGCGGCCAAGGACCAAAGGAGAAAAAAAACATTTAGGTTGCATGTAATTCCCGCGGTTTGTGACGAGACAACGAAAACAAAATGACTATTGCATCCTCAGGCATGTCGTACAAGGCAACTAACATGAGGTTGTGTTTGGGACAGGCAACTTCATCATGAAAACAAATTGCCACAGAAGCCATCGCTGAAGGAGCCTGTGAATGCCTGGTGCTTGCTTCCTCCACGGGAACCAGCTACAGTGGTGTCTCCATGCTCCACGGGGACCGAAAAAGATGCTTATGAAGGGAAGTAATTAAATAGAGCCAATTAACAAGAGAGTGTATCATCTTTTTTGAGACACCTTTGTACATCCCTAGTCATAGTCACAAGGAACTAAGAATAATTCTGAGTCTTCTTCTGTTCCCACCAGTAACACTTGATAGCTGTTTATTTACATCCGTTTTATACTCGAGAGACTTGTATATCTGTCGTGTGAGATATACAGGGTTGTCATTAAGTCTTTCCCTGATTTCAAATTTTTACGAGATCCTCCAAATGTTAAAAGCATCAAAGCTTGGTATATACAGTGTACGGACACTGGCAGCGTCGGTGACATGCCCAGAGCAGGTAGGCCTCGTGTGAGTGAAGAAACTGTGGACGCAGTGCGCACGGCGTTTCAACGCAGTCCTCAGAAATCAACCTATCGTGCCTCAAGAGAACTTGCAATCCCTCGGATATTAGTGTTGAAAATCGCAAATGTTAAAATCTACAAATAGCATTAAAAAAACTGTTTTAGTTCTGGAATAATTTCCAAAAAACCAAGTGTCTCTGCACAGAATACTTTTTTTTTAATTTTTGAAATCAGGGAAAGACTTTATGACCACCCTGTACATTATATTTATTATTTTTAGCTGACTTATTTTGTTTTGTACACACATTTCTTGTTTTCATTAATTTTAAATCCGCATTTCAGTGCGCAAAGTAAGCTCATAACTCATTAAAATGAAGCATCTCAATTTCTCGGCTGATGACAGAAAAACGTGGCAAAGTTTGCTGAAGGCTTATGCTCCTACCGGAGCTGAAAGGCGACGAAGAAACACATTTTATTAGGATATGTTATGAAATGAGGAACGCTGGAATATATCGTGGTAATCGGAAAGATTGCAGAAAAAAAGAGACAGAAGACGACAAAAGAGAGAACATACTGGACAGTTTAGCATCGTGGCATAGAAAGAACTCAACAACAGAAGTGATAAACAGTACTGGGGAGGACGTTGTGGAGAGACATGATGTTGTGGAGAGTTTGAATGTTCTGAATATCGTCATCAGCTTAATTTTTCCGTCTTATGAAGGAAAGTTGAGTATGATTGTTTATGACATCAAATTGATCAACAAGTGAAGGAATTCCATTTAAGTTACAGAATGTGTGTGGGAGGACGTTGTGGAGAGACATTTCTTCTTCTTCTTCTTCCTCGTTCGTCCTGAAAAGGACGTTGGTTGCGTTGTGTCTGTTTACGCCGTAGCTGTGATATCTGCACCTTTCGGTCGACACATCCGACTTCAGCACGGCATTTTTTGGGACCGGGTTTGCCTTCCCTCTTCGATCCGTACTCGCTCAGCCAGACTGCACTGCTGCAGACTGTTTCCAGGACCACCACGTGGAGGTGGAGTACGGTCTTGGTCAGCTCTGGTTCGCTGACCCTAATGCAAGCAGTCAAGCTATGGGTCGCTGACTGCATTCTCTATTGCTGCATCTTTTGGTCCCGTGGAGAGACATGATCACCAATCCCAGATGGCATGTTATTCGAAGAAGAAGAAGAGTTTGAATGTTCTGAATATCGTCATCAGCTTAATTTTTTCGTCTTATGAAGGAAAGTTGAGTATGACTGTTTATGACATCAAATTGATCAACAAGTGAAGGAAAGTTGAGTATGACTGTTTATGACATCAAATTGATCAACAAGTGAAGGAAAGTTGAGTATGATTGTTTATGACATCAAATTGATCAACAAGTGAAGGAAAGTTGAGTATGATTGTTTATGACATCAAATTGATCAACAAGTGAAGGAAAGTTGAGTATGACTGTTTATGACA
This sequence comes from Oreohelix idahoensis, assembly GCA_024509875.1. Lineage (NCBI taxonomy): Eukaryota > Metazoa > Mollusca > Gastropoda > Stylommatophora > Oreohelicidae > Oreohelix > Oreohelix idahoensis. Next base: position 373,399 of record JAMPIV010002227.1, on the reverse strand, counting down.
TCAAATTGATCAACAAGTGAAATAATTCCATTTACGTTATAGAATGTGTGTGTGTGAATTATGTATTTTCATATGAGGGTCATCAGTGACTGCCCATGCAAACATTTGATGAATCATTTTTATATTTCTTATATATGGTCTACGTATTTGCTCATTTGGTTTAGTTTGAAGGACTATTTTCATTGCACACGGACAACTCCATCAGTGCTCCGATCTCCCCCCTTACATCACATAAAGAGAATCTCAGCACAGTGCACGAACTCCGTAGCACCAGCGAGAATCTCAATGTGTGTATATAGGGGTCACACATTCTATAAATATTTTTGTTCTGGGTAGGTTTCTAATTTTTTAATTTTACTAGGGCAGCGGCCGTTGGGCCTACTCTTTACGATTTCTAAGTGCCGCTTTATTTTTAAAGTGCGCAACGTACACACGGGATCTCCTATATTTTCGACCTTATCTGAGAAGGGTAGGTACCTGATCTCACTACCCGGGAGACCAGGGGGGAGTATGACATCATTAGGACACTGGTTCTGAAAATAATTTCCATAAATTATATTCCCTCTACTGGATAAACAAAACTGTTAACGTGGTCCATGGTAGACACATGTTTATAGGTCATTGATAAGAAACTATACATTTTCAGTGTAGATTTTTTTTCGTCCGGTCACATTCATCTGGCACTTCTTTTTAGCTATCGGAGGTCTACAAGAGACATATTTTTTTAATGTTTTTTTTTCTTAACCAGCAGCACTTGGGCTGTCAGCCCTTCGGCCCAATGACATGTCATTGCGAGGCTGGGGAGCCTGTGGACTTTCCTTCCAACCCGGTCAGGAGCTTCGCTCCTTCCCATCCACAGAGGGTTTATCTCAGGAGCCGTTCAGGTTACTCAGTCAAAATCCCGGTTGATGACACTGCTTCAAATGCCCACGCCCGGGCTTGAACCTTGAACACCTGATCGCCAGCGCAATGTGGTAACCATTTCACCAGCGCGGCTCCCAACAAGAGACATATAGAAAGACTAGACCTACTACTCTGTCAGGTATGTCGCAAGAGAGGACTAACGTGAGGGCGTGCATATTTTTGTCGACCTAATCGTCTAAAACTAATTGCTACAAAATCCACCCCTGCAAGAGTACTTGGAAACTTTTCTGCAGGTACCTGCAAGAGTACTTGGAAACAGTGGTGTTTCAAAGCTCTATCAGAAGCGAGAGGGAAATTTATGCTGATGTCTCACCTCGTGGCGTGGTCAACACGTTAGGTTTTTGTCGCAGGAGATCGTAGTTCGCAGCTCACGGGAAACCTAGCTGTGACAGACCGAACAAGCCGGCAGAGTATTATGGCTGAAGTAAAGTTCCTTTTCCCATGCGCTTAACGGCAAAATATGGGATGTATTTAGCTTTACTCTTTACTATTAACTCACTTCACACTGCGTCAACATTGTCTATGTACCAAAAATAATGGAGTACTGTATTTCAAGATATCAGAATTACAATTTCGTAAAAAACGAAAGAAAAAATAAACACACACACGCACTCAAGGAGTAAAAAGAGAAATAATAGAAAGGAAAAAATATCAGATAATCAAAATCTAGGCTAGATTTTATCCGTAGGATCCCGTTACACGCCCATTGAGGCATATTGGGAATATGGTGTCAGGCCCATATTTTCTTGACCATCGGCACACAAGTGGTGATGTGGTCAGCATCACGCCTGCCGAGATTTTATCCTTAACTAAGCACTATCCTGTCCCATGTATAGCAGTTCCGGTGATCCCCGAAGACACAAAGAAAGAATAGAGACTACTGTACACTTAGGCATGTCGTACAAGGCGACTAATATGAGGTTGTATACGGGGCCGGCAACCTCATCATGTCCATCAAATGGCCACAGAAGTCACCACTAAAGAGCACGTGACTGCTTGTTGATGGCTTCCTGTGTTAGTGCTGTGGTGGATCCATGCTCCGTAAGGAGTGCAAAGGAAAATGATGATGATGATGTCGATGATGATGATGATGACGGTCATGATAATGATGATGACGGTCATGATAATGATGATGACGATGGTGATAATGATGATGATGACGATGGTGATAATCATGATGACGATGACGATGACGATGATGACAGTGATGATTATGATGATGATGACGATGATGAGGATGACGATGATGATGACGGTGATGATGATGATGACGATGACGACAATGATAATGATAAAGATGACGATGATGATGACCATGATGATGACGATGATGATGACGATGATGATGACGATGATCATCATCATAACGATAATGACGATGACGATGATCACGATGATATTCACGATGATATTCACGATGATGATGACGATGATACTGATGACGATGATGCTGATGACGATGATGATGATGACGATGATGATAATGATGATGACGACGATGATGATGATGACGACGATGATGAGGACGATGATGATGACGAAGCACTATTCTTACAGCCCATGATTTCTTTCTATGGAATTAAAGTTAGCTCTTAAGCTATATCTCAATGAATGATAATATGCTTGTGGCTTTACTCATGCATTAGAAATTTTCTAAAATTCTAGAAGAATCACTGATTCTTCTATGCCTGGATTTTGATGATGAAAGTGATGAAAAGAGGTGTCATTTATTCTGTCCTAGACTAATTCTCATGCTCTACCTTCATCCCACGAGAAGAGTGATTAGGAGGGATATCGCTCCGAATTCGGGGAGGCTGGAAGTAATCACAGCTTACATCACTTCCGATGCAAAGTTGTTACAATTCTCTTAGATTTCTTTACCCCGACAGGGGTAAACTGTCTCTTCTCATGTCACACTGTTGCGCTGGCATTTTAGCGGGCTGCGACTTTAAATATGCGTGACTCATCTCTCTGAAGTTATGAAAATTCTGTTCTCTCGGGGCTGAAGGCATAACTGGTCTCGATCCGAGGTCAAACGTTGTAATACCGGATTATTTCGGGGGAAAAGAATTCGAAGAGCGCCAGAGTAAACCTCCAGTTGTAAAAGTAGTAGACAAAAGTCTACCTGGCCCTCAGGTAGTGTAAATTGTTTGCAGAATTACATTTGAGAAATCTAACCATAATGCCCGCTTCTAACGTTCTGAGATTCATAGATCTTCTTCTTCTTCTTCCTCGTTCGCCCTGAAAAGGACGGTGGTTGTTTTGTGTCTGTTTACGCCGTAGCTGTGATATCTGCACCTTTCGGTCGACACATCCGACTTCAGCACGGCATTTTTTGTGACCGGGTTTGCCTTCCCTCTTCGATCCGTACTCGCTCAGCCAGACTGCACTGCTGCAGACTGTTTCCAGGACCACCACATGGAGGTGGAGTACGGTCTTGGTCAGCTCTGGTTCGCTGACCCTGATGCAAGCAGTCAAGCTATGGGTCGCTGACTGCATTCTCTATTGCTGCATTTTTTGGTCCCAGATTCATAGATCTAAGACCATAATGCCCGCTTCTAACGTTCTGAGATTCATAGATCTAAGACCATAATGCCCGCTTCTAACGTTCTGAGATTCATAGATCTAAGACCATAATGCCCGCTTCTAACGTTCTGAGATTCATAGATCGAAGACCATAATGCCCGCTTCTAACGTTCTGAGATTCATAGATCTAAGACCATAATGCCCGCTTCTAACATTCTGAGATTCATAGATTTAAGACCACAATGCCCGCTTCTAACGTTCTGAGATTCATAGATCTAAGAGGCAGAGTGATGTTACGTATCTAACTCAATGTTCAGAGTAGAAATTTACGATGTTAGTCGGAGTGAAGTAACAAGAAGAAATATGGTCCGCAACCAGACGATACGCCAAGGCCTCAAAACCCAGCCAATGCAGACTCAAGTAGAACAGTACCAACTACGATGGTTTGGTCATGTCTGCAGTATGAAAGAAGATCGGTTACCACGGCAAGTATAAGATACTAAGAGCCAGGAATCCAGACCTCCAGGACGACCCAGAGTCCACTGGGACGACAACATCAGGCAATCTATGAAGGACCGAGGACTAGATTGGAATAAGACCATAAGGAAAACAGCCGATGGGATAGTATGGCTCTCCCTCCTCCAAATCTCTACATCTCAAGGCAAGAGAAATGACTAAGTAAGTATGTAAGGTAGGGGTTTTCGGCAAAGCTGAGAATTTTGAGGGTTGAGTAAGCGATTGTCTGATTCCCCTCACTGAAAATGAACAAAGGCAACGAAGAATGGAAAATAAAGAATAGTACGACGAATGTTAAAGAAAGGTTGTCACAAAACAACAAGAAAAAAATATCAAAGGACTAAAAGTCATTCCGTGACACAGGGACCGACCACTACAATTGCCCCCCTTGCAAAAAGACCAAGGCATTCGTGTATTCTTGCAGTGGTGATTTCTGAAGCAAATTTTTTTACTTAATGAGGTTGGTAGCCTTAAGCACAACATCAAATTAATCGCCTCATACGACATGCTTGATATAGCAGTAGGCATATTCTTTCTTTCCCCCACCCCAGATTCTACACGGAGCATTTTCCTTTCTTGTTGTTACATTAAATGTCTAGTGTTGTCTGTTAATAACACGAGGTTGGTATTTACAAATTCTATATAACACGAGCCAGAACCCCCGCCAAAACACGATATGAAATAATGATGCTGTGTTCTTTCTGCTGCACGTCCTAATGACGTCACTACATCTCGTTTGATCGTTTCATTCCTTCTCATTCTATTTCATTTGATCTTTATAGTCGACCGTATCATGGCTTATGGTCAACGTATCATGGCTTATGGTCAACGTATCATGGCTTATGGTCAACGTACCATGGACAAAAAAAAATTGAAAGGCATGCATGTTTTATTAATGAGTGTTGAATCAAGCGTTCACGGTGCAATGCGTGATGTTTCCGTATTTTCCCAAAAATGCACCATGAAAAGATCGAATGGCATGCGCGTTCTTTTAATGGGTGTTCAATTTAGTTTTCATGGTGCAATGCGCGCCTCTTCCGTGTTTTCATGAAAATCAGGTAGGACTGCTTCATTGTTGGTTACAGATGCTTCACTAAGACGATTAATATATATGGGGATTATTGAAATGTTTTAATTTTTGTCATTTCTCAACACATTTTAATAAGTATAGCACACAGTAACACTTGCAAGCGTCAAAAAGTCTTCTAAGTTGTTCTCATGTCGTGCTGCGCACAGACCTGGACAGTCGGGCGTCTGGAGAAGTCATTAAATTTCCCTCCCACCCACTTCTGCTCTGGAAAAAAAAAATTAGGTTATGCCACCAGGCTAGCTGAGCCAGAAAATGTAATTTTATCGGTTACGCGAATTTGAAACGAGTTTGGCAAAGTGAATTTCAAACCTGGCCAGATTTGCTTGCTTCACTTCTTCTCCATAAGCCAACGTGTCAGTGTTACACTACAAATTTAAAAAAAAATGAGCAAGCATACTCGTCAAATACTGACGGAGAGAATAATTAAAGACAACGTCTAAGCATTTCAGCATCCGCACCACACTTTAAAGACCGAGGATCTTGCATGGAACTCATATTATTGATTCTCATCTTAGCTGCTTTAAATATCTGAAACGGTTTTTAAATAAATGTTAATTTTTGTCTACTACTTTTCAAGGGATCCCACTCCTTCCTTTTTGTTGTGTAAGGGAAACGATAAGAGCACCAAAAAAAAAAAAAAAAAACCTTAACAGCTCTAATTCTGTCGTTAGCCGTCAATCTTGGCATGGGCCAGACTAAGTCCGCCCCTTAGACGTGGAGAAAGCGGCATTTATGCCAAAAGTCTTTTATTTAACGATTTCGTGGCGAGCGGCTAGTTTCAGTATTCTTTGAGTTAAAGAGTACCCGTCTGCCCGGGGAAATTCTCTGCCTTTTCTCCCCCATCCTCGTCTTTCGTCACGAACGAAGGACGCTGGTAGAACGGGGAATGCGTGCTAACGTTGCGTCAATTTCCCCGTCTCTCGATGCGGCCGATGACTCTCTCTGGTAAGTCTTACGTCTGGAGTTGTTTCATCTCGAGCGGGCTGAGAAACGGTTGTCTGCCAAAGCAGGCTCTATCTTACTATTTAAGCCAGACGTCTCTAACCCTCTGTACCATTTGTCTCTACGAAGATCTTTGCTACCTAGCCTAGCGTTATTCAGTGACAGATTATAAGAGTTCTAGTGTGGAAATTGATTCCTTGTTTGGTTAAACACATTTACTTAATAAATTTATTGCGGTTCTAGCTTAATCATATAGAGTCAAGAACCCGCGTTACTTTAATTTTATCTTTAATATATATATATATATATATATATATATATATATATATATATATATATATATATATATATATATATATATATATATATATATATATATATATATATATATATATATATGTGTGTGTATGTATGTATGTATGTATGTATGTATGTATGTATGTATGTATGTATGTATGTATGTATGTATGTATGTATTATACCACTCTCGACATATTTCCTTCCTTGTCAGTATGCTCAATTGTGATGATAGTCTTGTAAAAACTGCAGCGATAAATTCGTTAGATAGACATATGAAGAAACGTAAAATAGACCAAGTAGATGATGATAGGAATAACTTTGCAAGTTACGAGTTAAATGAAACAAACCATCTAGCTAAAAGATCGAAGGTGAATTGGCCAAAATCATTTTGGGTAGAACTGAATGAAGAATGCGCGCGTGAAGGAGTGAGTGTGAAAGTGGATGACAGTGGCCATTACACTGTACATTTATATGTAGATGAAGATGTGAGTCTAACATACAAGTCAGCAAATGCTTTTTATTCTGGATTTAAATCACATAAACTTAACCTAATTCTAAGTGAACTAAAAAGTAAATCATCACAAGGGAGAATAGTGCGCGAAATGAAATGTGTAAACCATTCATTGTCATCTAGTTTTCTATCTAATGTTAAATTAAGTGATAAAATACTTTCATTTGCTGTGAGATCGAGGTTACAGTTGCTGGAATGCGAAAGTCTTTTACATCTATACTACCCACAGACATACACGAAAATGTGCAAAATATGTAACCACCCATACGAAACAGTGTCACATTTATTGAATGGATGTACCAAATTTCAAACATTATACCAACAAAGGCACAATAGAGCTGTAGACATTATTTATGAGAAACTGAAATCCTCATACAATAATAAGAGTGACATAACAATAAATAAAGAGATAATAGTTAAACCATCACTTTTCGGCAGCAGTAACACCTCATTTAAGACACATGCCGTAAAACCTGATTTAACGATAATCAATCGACAGAACAAAACAGCTTTTATAGTAGAGGCAGCAATACCATATGACGCCCATTTAGATAAATGTTTACCAACATAAATTTGATAAGTACTATCCATTGACTGCAGAAATTAACGAACTAGGCTATCGTACGCATGTAATCGTACTGATAATTGGTAGTTTGGGTCATGTGCATGCAAAGTGTGTGAGTGGATTAATGTCGCTAGGGTTGCGGAAATTTGAAGCAAAGGTTTTTATGTAAATATGTCAGTATTAGTGCAATTATAGGTTCTTACAGAATATGGAAACTTCGATGTAAAAAACACCCATTTTAGATTGCTGGGATGTTTTCCCCACCATCTAATCTCAATTGTGCTCTGTCTACTATACCAAACGACAATTGTATTTGATGCTATATTTAATATCTCACTCTACTAGTTGTCAAAGTTTTTTATGGCAAACAAAAATTCTGATAAAACACCCATGTAAAAAACAACCATATTGCTCTACTTGAATGGTATTCCACACACATTTTGTAAATTTCAATAATTCTCATATTTGGCAGGTTATATCATATCATTATATGCCAATGTCTTTTAGAAAGCTTAAAATTTTTTTTATGTATGTGTAACACAAAGGTTCGATGTAAAAACACCCACATATAACTACTTGAGACGTCTTCAACACTTTATGTAAATTCTAATGATTCTCCTATATGCCATGTTGTATCTATTATATCATGTCTGTACATATTAATGTATTTTATGGAGAATAAAGATTCTGATATGTATGTATGTATGTATGTATGTATGTATGTATGTATGTATGTATGTATGTATGTATGTATGTATGTATGTATGTATGTATGTATGTATGTATGTATGTATGTATGTATGTATGTATGTATGTATGTATGTATGTATGTATGTATGTATGTATGTATGTATGTATGTATGTATGTATGTATGTATGTATGTATGTATGTATGTATGTATGTATGTATGTATGTATGTATGTATGTATGTATGTATGTATGTATGTATGTATGTATGTATGTATGTATGTATGTATGTTATGTATGTATGTATGTATGTATGTATGTATGTATGTATGTATGTATGTATGTATGTATGTATGTATGTATGTATGTATGTATGTATGTATGTATGTATGTATGTATGTATGTATGTATGTATGCATGCATGCATGCATGCATGCATGCATGCATGCATGCATATATATATATAAGATTATATATATATATATATATATATATACATATATATATATATATATATATATATATATATATATATATATATATATATATATATATATATATATATATATATCTATCTTAAAGTAAAGTAATTTTTGTGTGACCGGGAGTTTCTGATTTTTTTTATTAAGCACGATACCAATTAAACTCCACTAAGAGTAACGCCAAGAGTGGATTTTTCGAAGGACAGAAGAGCAAGCAAAATGTATATTATTGTTTTTCCAAGTACATGTGTACAAATAATTCTGTAAAGAGTCTTTGTTATTTCGTTTTGCTACTAGTGCGTATCTCTCAAGGATGATTCTGTTTAATACTTTTCCTGGCACTGATAGTAACATTATTCCAAAGAGTCCATAGACAAGCAACTGAGAGATGAACAAGCAGGTTTTCGACAAAACAGATCCTGTACAGACCAGATAGCCACATCGAGAATAATAGTTGAACAAAGTCTGGAATGGAATTATACATCGCTATACATCGGATTCGTGGACTATGAAAAGGCATTTGACAGTGTAGACAGAGAATCACTTTGGAAATTGATGAGGCATTATAGAGTTCCAATGAAGATCATTAACTTAATTGTCGTAAATTTTAGATAGGTTAGAAGATAGTTATGGTCCCGTCTGGGCAGAGGTGATAGTGGTAAATATGTGGGAATAAAGGTGTAAGAAATAGATTTCACGAGTGAATAGTTAAGGAGGAGATCTGTCTCTGGGCTGAATAGTTCCTCTAGTCCAGCCTATATATACGACTATATTTTAGTGTAAGACAATCTTTCAATCCCTTATCTCTAGAAAGATAAGTTTAACTAAACACACCCACACACAATTATGTGACAACAAGACACACAAAAAGTAAAAAACTATGGTTAATTGGGTATGGGTCTGACCAACACACAACTTTAAGTTCTTTTTGTTGTTTATTATCATTAAACTTTTTACAACATCAAACATAAAGAGAAATCAATAAAAGCTTGTTTACAAACAAATGAAAATAACCGAATAAGTGCCCTCCCTTTGTTGAGAAAGGATCCCAAAAGAAGTTAATAACCCAAAGGTCAAAGATAAGCACTAGCTTACAGATTAGACTATGAAGAACAAGTTCCCCGCTAAATTACTACTCAGTAAAGTACACAAGTTTAGCGAAATAAAAAAAGAAGTTAGTACAATGATTGTAACAAAGGAAAATATTCCCTCTCTCTATCTCTCTCTCTCTCTCTCATACGTGGCCACAAACAATCTCGCTTACCCACTCGTGGTGTTGAATCCATTGAAAAAGTTACAATAGTTCCTGAACCTATACTGTCAGGTGGGTTGCCCAAATATGGCCCCAGTCCAGCCTATATATCGAATAATAATTATAAGGGGACACCAAATTTGGTGGTTTAATTTTTCCTGGATGAAACAAGTGTCACCGCGAATAGTTACTGAAGCAAGACGTGCTCTGGACGTTCACAGTTGAAAAAAAGGAGAAAAGTAATTCCCGTATTGCTAAGCATCTGGTTGCTAAGAGAAATGTTACAATATGTAAAAATCTGATGATGATGGTAAATCCTATCGGCTGGCTCTATGGTGAGTGCCGATTTTGAAACAGCGTAGTTTTCTGGATCACTCCGTTGCTACGGCTGTCAAAGGTCAGGAATATATGTTCATTCGTATGCCCAGTGGGCTGGAAAAATTGAATAAATAATTCTGGGTAAGGGACAGTCCAGTTACGATTTTTTTATATTAATGTTTATTTGTCTCTTGGGCCCAACCGGTTCACGAAGGAACTTGGGACTTGTAGCCACGAAGAAGACACCATTAATCCTTCATTGAATGAAGAAGGAGGACCGAACTAGTCCAAAAATCGAAGACCCAAAATAATAATAATGGTAATGGTAAGACCGCTGGCCGCTGGATTTGATCAAGTGCTATATTAAGAAGAAAAGAACATTTATGAAAAACTGCTACTATCCTATCCATCCGTAAGTTTTCCGCTATGGCATGTCGGGAAAAATGGTATGCACCCTCCCCCGTTATTCCCCGCGAGAAAATGAACAGCGCACAAAGTCAATTATTATTTAATTTATCCATTCGCGCACTTTCACAAAAATCGCCTGTCACTACTAGCTATTTGTCGGCATCTATTGTTTTGTCATATGACATTAACACTAGTCACTTATATAATTTCACACAATGAAACATAATGCGAATTCTATTATGTCACTTATCCGTCACGCGTAATAATCTCAGTCAGCTAAACCGTATCTTCTTGTGTAAGAAAGTGGGGTGTTTGAAATTACATTACACTGAACGACTGGCAAGAAAATATCTACGCGTTATGTTATTTCACTAGTTTTAAACGCTAAGGAATTACAGTGAATTAAAATGGTAAACTTAACACATTTTAACACTTAAGCACAATTTCTATTACCACAAATCAGAAAATGAAATCCCCACGAGACAATTTAACACATTTAGCACAGAATGGTTCTAGTCTGGCGTGTTTAGAATATACAAGAATTTCTGAGCGACTCTAATAACTGAATTAGAGAGAGCGCGGTATATATACAGATCATGGTGTTATTATCACTAGAAGATGTTAGAATTCACACCTTCTGTATAGCAGAGAAATCAGGAAACTGCGTTTCCCGGATCAAAGGTTTGTTCGTTCATTCTACTCAGCGATGCTGACCGACATCAGAAGACTGGCCGTGAACGGGCCTCTCTTAGATTACGTCCTCTTTCGCAGATCAAACATTTACCTCCCCCTGAAACGTACGAACATCAAAGGTGGTCGGGAAAATATTATCGCCACAGTATCTCTTCAAACAGTCCGTTATTTCCCCGCACATCTGTCTAATGACCGATAATTGGCAAATCAGCTCGCGTGATAAACTCAGGTAAGCAAACGTGATTCGCTCCCCTGTTAAGACTGGCAGGTTGCGAAAAGTTGGTAAACAACTCTGTTGTTATGTTCCCAGAAAAAGGGCGTGGATTCAAAGGTGAGTCATACAAACAGAAGATTGCGTGGTTTGGCTTAGCCAATGGTAGACACTACATGGGAAAGCAAAGGCTGTCAGATTTACTGTATCAATATTTTCATTCTACGTCACATTAATAAAGAAGACCTATGAAGACATGACATGCAGAGTTCTTCATGAAGGACAGCTTACAGAACCGTTTAGGATTAGAACGGGAGTGAGACACGGATGCCTCTTGTCTCCATTTCTTTTGTTACTAGCAATAGATTGGGTCATGAAAAAATCGACATCACACAACAGAAATGGAATCCAGTGGAATCTGACTAAAAAGCTTGATGGTCTGGATTTTGCAGATGACTTGGCTCTTCTGTCCCATAACCATAATCAGATGCAAGAGAAAATGAAAATTCTAGATGAGAGGTCACAACAAGTGGGCCTGAAAATATACAGGGAAAATACAAAGACTATGAGAATAAATGCAAGAAATGATAACAAGGTTGAACTTGAAGAAACAGCACTAAAAGATGTAGAATCGTACACATATCTTGGAAGTAATATAGACAAAGTTGGAGGGACAGATAATTATATCAAAACAAGAATACAAAAAGCAAGAGGAGCTTTCATTGCATTGGGAAACATATGGAGAACATGAGAAATCAAGTCCAACACGAAAATAAGAATCTTCAACTCAAATGTCAAGTCAGTCCTACTGTACGGCTCTGAGACATGGAGAACAACAAAAACAACAACCAAAAAGCTACAGACTTTTATAAACTGGTGCTTTCGTAGAATAGAAGGACTGAAATGGTATAACAAAGTCACAGATGTGGAATTAATGACAAGAACCAGACAAGTGCCAGTGGAACAAGAGTTGAGAAGAAGACGCTGGCGATGGACAGGACACACATTGAGGAAACCTGTTGATAGCATTACAAGGCATTCCTTGTTCTGGAATCCACAGGGAAAGAGAGGCAGAGGTAGAAAAAAAAAACACATGGAGAAGAGAACTGGAAACAGAGATGAAAATGATGAAGAAAACATGGTGTAGTGGTTTTGATGGTATTGTATGGTTGTTATGTTACCTAGGGTGCTGTATGAGGTCAGCTGTGAAGGCTCCTGAGATAAAAGTTTATGTGAATTACAGAAGGCCCTTCTTACTACCACTACGACCTCAAACAGATCTCTTTTACTATCATGAATGTAGCTACGTTAAAAGTCTAGGGTACTGAAATGTAATGTGTTGTAATAGAATATACAAACACACACAGGTAATTAATAAGTCTAATAATATTAATAAAATCTATAACACACTGAACTAACTCAGACTGTTTTAGTTTTGATTTTAACAATATTTTCTAAATTTATTAGTTCTGAACCAATGTTTTATTTTGGTCAGAACATATGAAATGTTATGGAGTTATAAATGGAATGCATAAATATATGGCATAATAAAATTGAATTTGTGTACATAGGTATTTTATAAGACTGGTTAATCTTAATAATATTTCTACTGTCTCTGGGAAACTATTACTGGATGTGCTGTTGGGGTGGTGTCATCACTCCCACTCTGTGATTACAACGAGCTTTGTCCATTGACTTATAAACTGTAGTTAACTGTTATATTTCCCAAGAATTAAGTATATTTTTGATGGGGAAATATTCGTGAATAGTTGTGAATACTGGTGAATCTTCAGCAGGCCACGTATTCACTCATCTTGTATGTGACGATCTGCTACTGGATTCCAGTGGCCCACTCCTCTCTGTAGCTGGAATACAATGCTAGGCTGCACCTACACAAACGTTAGGCGGCACACACATCTGCTTGTGTATTCTTGCTTAAGTATGTGGCACTAACTTTAGTGCCACAACAGAAACTCACAATTCTGAAACAAATTTTGTGTCATGTGTCAGTACTCTATCTACTGCACTACTCTTACACACAGCACAACACATCAACATTACACAGAATGGGTCAGATCTCTCTGACCAACACAGCACATCTTACCCAGTTGTTTTCATATAGTATCAGTTCCCCAAGACTGCATTGCATCTGAGATATGTTCAATAGTTTCCTCTTGTATTCAATAAGATAGGTAATATGTTCCCACTGATCTCAATAATAGATCCGCCTTCCATAGTCTTAGTTAGGCGTCCATATATTTTTTTTTGTCTCTAGACCCTGAACTTGTGCTGGGGACCTAGAGCGAGCACTTACTTGTCGTAATCATTTTATATGATATGGCAGTATCAATCACTCAAAATATTTAAAATATACAAGATAAATGCTTTCATTCTTACCAGAATTCAGAATTGAGAACACAGTTAATGCTAGCAAAACTCAGCTGAGCTGCTGGCTATAGTATGGCGTCCCACTAATTTGTATATAATATCTTCTGGGAAAAACACCACTGGACATAACTGACTGTGTTACTGGACAGACTTATGTCAAATGGCAAAAATGCGCGTCTCTATCCCGCTAATATGAATACATTTGTCCAATCACAGACTTCCCCCCCCTAACTTTTTCAAATCTTCAAACCAAAAGTCAAATTTCAGTCAGATCTCAGTCAAGTATGTATTATTGTCTGTTGGTCCGTCTGTCTCTACTTGGTTTTTCACAAAAACACACTTGTTTCTTGGACCAACTACACGCAACACCCTACACAAATCTGCCTCCTAAGTTATTTTTAGCCACAATTCTCCAACCTTCCCCCTCTCGTTCATTACAGCTAGATTTTTGCATTTCCGTGTCTCAAGGACGCGAATTTTGAAATTTTAGTGAAAGTGTGCACAACAATACTGTCCGCCAGTCTGATGTGAACAATACAGTCTATCGTCAATATCTTCCATGTTATCTGTCCGTCTGTATAAATGAAAGCATATTATTTCTCTGCTTAAGATGGGCTATCAAACTAGCTAGGTTTTATTTTCATAACATTGTTATTAAGAAAACATATTTTTTCTCAAGGTTAGTTTTTTTTGAAATTTGTTATCGAGCCTTCTCCACGGCGTTTGCCGCTGAATTCAAATAAAACAACCAAGTATCGTAAAACGTCCAAGAAATGACTGTTTCGAATAAGAGCTAAGGTCTTTTCTGTCCATTTCCTTACATTGTGTTAACTAATGGCATGAATTTTTTTCTCTTTTATTACCAATTGCGTCTTTTAGCCTTTCTAGATTCAAACACGTGTTCAGTCATATTTTTCCTTTTTTATATCTCCGTTATCCTCCCGTCTACAAGGGTAAACCGTTTCGTCTGCATGTTTAACTAGTTAGTTTAAATGGAGGTGGGAAATGCGGGCATAGGCGAGCATGTCTCCTAGTATTTTACGCATTATTTTTATCCCTACAATGTTATCTTTATAATTGGAGATATTTTAACGCTGTATCACGGTAAATTCATCACACATCTCCCCACTTGATAACATGTACTACGGCAAGTTCCAAAACCAGTGATACACATAGATAAAATTAATCTCACGCCTGCCAACTATTCTAATTTTGATCACAGGGGTGCCGACTGAGAAAATCTGCACCGACATTCAATGACCCCGGCATATATTCGATAATAAACTGAAAAGGTTGTAACTATAAAGACCATCTCAACAACCTTGCATTTTCATGCTTAGCCTGAGATAAGAACACTAGGGGCTGATGATCCGTCTGGACCACAAAAGTCCTACCATACAGATAGATTTGAAACTTTTGTATCGCCCATATTAAAGCTAAACATTCTTTTTCGCTTGTGGAATATCCTTGCTCCGCTTTATTCAATTTGCGGCTTGCATAAGCAACTGGGTTCAGTTCCCCATCGGGTGAAGATGACCGTTGCAACAGAGCCACCCCCAGGCCTACATTACTTGCATCTGTTCTCACCACAAAGTCCTGTGTCAAATCAGGCAATTTAAGAATAGGCTTGCTAATGAGTTTATACTTTAACTCTTGGAAAGCCAATTCACATTGCGCAGTCCAAACAATTTTATCTGGATGTCCCTTGCGAGTCAGATCAGTCAGAGGAGCACATATAGAGTTAAAATTTTTGATATATTTTTGGTAAAATCCACATAACGACACGAATGATCGCACGTCCTTTTTTGTTTGTGGTCTAGGTGCTCTCTGCAGTTTTTCCAAGTTCTTGGGGTCAGGGGTCATGTTACCCTGATATACAGTGTGTCCCAAGAATTCCAACTCTTTGCATCCAATACAACATTTTGTTGGTCTAGCAGTTAAGTTCGCCTCCCTAAGCCTATCAAATAACATTTTCAGAGAGTTAATGTGTTCTTCAAATGTCTCTGTGGCGACGAGAATATCATCCATGAAATTCGTGATACATGGGTTATTCAGGGGATCCAACAATTTGCGCATCATCCTTGAAAATACACTCGGAGCATTTTTCAATCCGAATGGTAGCATGTTGAATTCATAATGTCCTTCCGAAGTGCTAAAAGCTAAATAAGGTCTAACTTCAGGCTTCACTGGAATCTGGTAATAGCCTTTACTAAGATCCACCTTCGAAAAGTATTTTGCCTTGTTTAATCTGGCAAATAACTGTTTTGTGCCTGGTAAGGGATCCACTTGTCCTTCTGTGACAGCATTCAGTTTCCTGTAATCTATGCACAGTCTATGTTTCCCAGACGGTTTCCTCAACAAAACTACACTGGAGCTAAAAGAAGATTCACTGTGTGAAATAATCCCCTCCTTCAACAAATAATCTATTTCTTCTTTCAATGCCTTCTCCTTCGCGAACGGAATAGAATAGGCTCTCATACAGATTGGGTTTGAGTCTACCAGTTTCATGTCATACTGTAGCAAATTTGTATGTCCTGGTTTATCTGTTAATACATCTGTATGTTCCTCCAGAACCTGTTGAACTCTCTCCCTCTGATTTTTAGTCAGGTGCTTGCTGACTTTTACTTGTGCAGCTGTCTCACAGGGATGTAATGGGTATTCATGTGAGGTGAGTGGTTCCTTTTGCATTTGAGTTGCGATAGCCAAGGTCAGTAAGGGGGTGCTTTCCTGGAGTGGTCTGTCCAGATACTTCTTTAAAAGGTTTACATGATAAACTTTCTCCTTCCCCTTTTTATCAATTTTATAATTTGTTCTAGACACCTTCTCTAGAACCGTATATGGACCTTGCCATCCAATTTGTAATTTATTCTGGCTGCCGGGTAGTAGAAGAAGCACCTTCTTTCCCATAGCTAATTCTCTGTCCTTTGCCTTCCTATTAAAATACGCTGCATGTTTCTTCCTGGCTTGTCTCAAATTATCATTTGCCAGTTTCCATCCAGCTTTCAAACGAGTGGTCAGTTCGTTGACATACTGATACGATGAGGTAACAGTCTCTTCTGCCTTCTCATCTGTCCAGGTCCTTAATAATGCTTCCAATGGACCTTTTATTGGCCTCCCAAATAGCAGTGTTGCGGGAGCCATCCCGGTTGAACTATGTGGTACCTCCCGATACGCAAACAACGCGGCGGGCAGAAATTGATCCCACATATCCGGTTTTTCGTGTGCCAGCTTCCTCAGGATAGAAATGAGAGTCCCATTGAACCTCTCTACCTGGCCGTTCCCTTGTGGATGGTACGGACTACAATGAAAGTGTCTGGCTTGAAATAGCTTAAAAAACTTCTTCCGTTAGTTTCCCCTTGAACTGTGAGCCATTATCAGTCAAGATTTGATGCGGGAATCCTAATCTTGTGAATATTGTAAGTAGTGCCTCTGCTACATGTTTTGAATCAATTGATGGCAGGGCTACCGCCTCTCCCCACATAGAACAAGTGTCCACCAGAGTAAGGATGTAACTGTTCCTCCTCTTGGTCCGAGTGAGAGGTCCCACAATATCCACTGCAACCCTCTCAAAAGGTGTTCCCACTATGGGCATTTCCCCTAGAGTTGCAGGAGCAGTCCAATGCTTTGGAGCTACCCTTTGACATTCTGGACAGGACTTGACATATCTTTTTATATCCTCCGTTATCCCTGGCCAGAAGTAATGACAAGCTATACGCTGTCCTGTGGCGCTGATCCCCATGTGACCACTGAAGGGAATCGCATGCCCGAGTTCCATCACTTTATCCCTATATGAAGTGGGAAGAACCAGCTGGTTGTGACCATTTGTTCCAGTTCCGGCCTTCCTGTATAATAGTTTGTTCTTCATAAAGTACTCTCCCTTGCTTGGAGGTGTGTGGCATTTGGGCAATTTTTTAAAACATGGCTTGAGTGTCCTATCCTCAGCCTGCGCCTTCCTCATCTCCTCTGGATGAGCATTTATAGGTTCACCTTCTTCCTCCTTTTTCTGTGACCTGATCTGCACTGTCGCCATGATCACAGGTCTCTCGGGATTCCCCAAGAAGACGTACCTACACCCCAATATCAGAGGGTAGATTGGTTTATCTATCACTGCTGCTCTGATTTCTCCTTCCACATAGCGAGTTTTCACCGTTATCCTTGCGATGGGAAGTGTCATGAGTGGTATGTCCTTAGTCGCCCCTTGTATTTCCACTGTTTCTGTGGTATACTGACTTGGGTCCACTAGGCTAGACTTCACGACTGAATCATAATCCAAACCTGTATTATATAAGCACCTTATGGTGACCCCATTACAAATAACATTCTCACAAACTGGGGGGTGATAAGGTTCCTGCTGTCCATTAGGATTAACCTTTAATCTTTGAGTCCCCGACTTCATTGCAGCAATGTTTGAAGGTTTCCTTTTACAAAATTCGGTGTTATGGTTGTCTTTCTTACACCATTTTCACCATCTCTTTCCTTGGTTAAACGGTTTTCTTTCATTATATTTTTGGTCATTGAACTGTGAGTTTCTGTCACGATAGTCATTACGTGGCCTATCAAAGTTTGTCCTGCCTTTATTACCGTGTTCTCTGTTATCATATCTACTAAATTGCTGTGGAGCTTTAGAATTTTCTATGTGCTTCTTTTTAGTGCCACTTACCTCTGCCTGGGCTGCCTGATACCTCTCAGCGACATTTAAAACCTCCCCCAACCTCTCTGCACCTTGTTCCATGAGAAATTTTCTCAAGTCTTGAGCCATGGACTCTCTTAATTGCTCTATCATGATCATCTCTTTAAGATCTTGGGTCTTCCCCAGAGCAGTCCATTTCTCCAAATAGGTTTCCAGTCTGGCAGAGAATTGGTGGTATGTCTCCCCAGACAACAGCTTGGCATTTCTAAATTTCTTACGGTAAAATTCACTATGTTTTTCATATCTCAATAACAAAGCCTGCTTTAGCATGTCATAATTGTCTTGGTCTTCTCTATTCATTTTAGCAAAGACTTCATAAGAAGTACCTCTCAGTCCCTGGGATAACTTAAGACTCCACCTCTCTCTCTCTCTAACCCATATGTAGTAGCTAATAATTCAAAACGTCCTAGGTACCCCTCGATGTCATCGTCTTTCTCAACAAAATGGTCTAAATGAAACCCCATAGCTGAGGTTGAGGCTCCCTGACTAGGCGTAACATCTGAGGCAAAAGAGCTGGCACCATTTTCAGGAGCATGGCCTTGTAATTCCAGCTCCCTTAGTCGTAATTCGTGCTCCCTTTGCAACCTTCTATCTTCTGCCTCCCTTTGCTGTCGTTTTTCTTCTGCCTCTAATTGGAGCCTTTTACTCTCCCTATCTGCCTTCAATGCTTTTGCCTCTTTGTCAGCCTCAATCTGCAACCTCTTAAGTTCTTTATCAGCCTCAATTTGTAACCTCTTCTCTTCAGCTAACCTCCTATCTTCCCTTTCAATATACTTGTCACATTCAGAAGTTACATACTGAATTAAAACCTGACCCTCCATATTCATCTCTCTCGCCGTTAGCACAGCAGCCGATCTAAATTTTGCCAGGTCAGCCATCATACAAAATAACAATGACCAAGGTAAATCTAATTATATAATGACTAAGGTAATTCTAATTATATATAATGGCCAAGAAAAAAAAACACATGGAGAAGAGAACTGGAAACAGAGATGAAAATGATGAAGAAAACATGATGTAGTGGTTTTGATGGTATTGTATGGTTGTTATGTTACCTAGGGTGCTGTATGAGGTCAGCTGTGAAGGCTCCTGAGATAAAAGTTTATGTGAATTACAGAAGGCCCTTCTTACTACCACTACGACCTCAAACAGATCTCTTTTACTATCATGAATGTAGCTACGTTAAAAGTCTAGGGTACTGAAATGTAATGTGTTGTAATAGAATATACAAACACACACAGGTAATTAATAAGTCTAATAATATTAATAAAATCTATAACACACTGAACTAACTCAGACTGTTTTAGTTTTGATTTTAACAATATTTTCTAAATTTATTAGTTCTGAACCAATGTTTTATTTTGGTCAGAACATATGAAATGTTATGGAGTTATAAATGGAATGCATAAATATATGGCATAATAAAATTGAATTTGTGTACATAGGTATTTTATAAGACTGGTTAATCTTAATAATATTTCTACTGTCTCTGGGAAACTATTACTGGATGTGCTGTTGGGGTGGTGTCATCACTCCCACTCTGTGATTACAACGAGCTTTGTCCATTGACTTATAAACTGTAGTTAACTGTTATATTTCCCAAGAATTAAGTATATTTTTGATGGGGAAATATTCGTGAATAGTTGTGAATACTGGTGAATCTTCAGCAGGCCACGTATTCACTCATCTTGTATGTGACGATCTGCTACTGGATTCCGGTGGCCCACTCCTCTCTGTAGCTGGAATACAATGCTAGGCTGCACCTACACAAACGTTAGGCGGCACACACATCTGCTTGTGTATTCTTGCTTAAGTATGTGGCACTAACTTTAGTGCCACAACAGAAACTCACAATTCTGAAACAAAATTTGTGTCATGTGTCAGTACTCTATCTACTGCACCACTCTTACACACAGCACAACACATCAACATTACACAGAATGGGTCAGATCTCTCTGACCAACACAGCACATCTTACCCAGTTGTTTTCATATAGTATCAGTTCCCCAAGACTGCATTGCATCTGAGATATGTTCAATAGTTTCCTCTTTCCCTCAATAAGATAGGTGATATGTTCCCACTGATCTCAATAATAGATCCGCCTTCCATAGTCTTAGTTAGGCGTCCATATATTTTTTTGTTTGTCTCTAGACCCTGAACTTGGGCTGGGGACCTAGAGCGAGCACTTACTTGTCGTAATCATTTTATATGATATGGCAGTATCAATCACTCAAAATATTTAAAATATACAAGATAAATGCTTTCATTCTTACCAGAATTCAGAATTGAGAACACAGTTAATGCTAGCAAAACTCAGCTGAGCTGCTGGCTATAGTATGGCGTCCCACTAATTTGTATATAATATCTTCTGGGAAAAACACCACTGGAAATAACTGACTGTGTTACTGGACAGACTTATGTCAAATGGCAAAAATGCGCGTCTCTATCCCGCTAATATGAATACATTTGTCCAATCACAGACTTCCCCCCTAACTTTTTCAAATCTTCAAACCAAAAGTCAAATTTCAGTCAGATCTCAGTCAAGTATGTATTATTGTCTGTTGGTCCGTCTGTCTCTACTTGGTTTTTCACAAAAACACACTTGTTTCTTGGACCAACTACACGCAACACCCTACACAAATCTGCCTCCTAAGTTATTTTTAGCCACAATTCTCCAACCTTCCCCCTCTCGTTCATTACAGCTAGATTTTTGCATTTCCGTGTCTCAAGGACGCGAATTTTGAAACTTTAGTGAAAGTGTGCACAACAATACTGTCCGCCAGTCTGATGTGAACAATACAGTCTATCGTCAATATCTTCCATGTTATCTGTCCGTCTGTATAAATGAAAGCATATTATTTCTCTGCTTAAGATGGGCTATCAAACTAGCTAGGTTTTATTTTCATAACATTGTTATTAAGAAAACATATTTTTTCTCAAGGTTAGTTTTTTTTGAAATTTGTTATCGAGCCTTCTCCACGGCGTTTGCCGCTGAATTCAAATAAAACAACCAAGTATCGTAAAACGTCCAAGAAATGACTGTTTCGAATAAGAGCTAAGGTCTTTTCTGTCCATTTCCTTACATTGTGTTAACTAATGGCATGAATTTTTTTCTCTTTTATTACCAATTGCGTCTTTTAGCCTTTCTAGATTCAAACACGTGTTCAGTCATATTTTTCCTTTTTTATATCTCCGTTATCCTCCCGTCTACAAGGGTAAACCGTTTCGTCTGCATGTTTAACTAGTTAGTTTAAATGGAGGTGGGAAATGCGGGCATAGGCGAGCATGTCTCCTAGTATCGTACGCATTATTTTTATCCCTACAATGTTATCTTTATAATTGGAGATATTTTAACGTTGTATCACGGTAAATTCATCACACATGGAAAGAACTTGAGCGGATGGCACGGAACAGAAAGACTTGGCATGTGTTTGTTGAATGCCTATGCTCCTTGGGGAGCTAAAGGGTATTGATTGATTGATTGATTGACTAGTGCGTATCAGCGCACGTTAATTTTATAACACATCCAGTAGAATCCCAATTGGATAATTGATCACATAGGCACTTTTATTTATCTATTCGTGTTTTGAATGGCTAATCTTGCTTGCCTATCGCATGAGTCAGATTGTGTATGTGTTGCAGCGGGGTCAGTTAGACCCGCGCGCGCTATTAACGCATGGCTGGTTTCACCTGTGTTATGGATTTAAGCACTAGGGCCAGTACAGCAAAAGAGAGCGGGGGAGTGCTGTGGATCTTTGTATCGAATGAAAGAAGTAGGGTGTCTGTTTTGGTCTGGCGAAAGAATGTACCTTGGGATTTGTTTGTAAACAGTAGAGATAGCTGTACAATGGCTGTGAATATTGTTTCACTTGTTTGTGTATTTCAGAGCGGGTCAACCTGTTACTGTGCTTTCTTGTTCTGCGCTGAGCAACCTTCCAGAATTTACTGGACACTTGTAATAACGTGCCCCTTTGAAGTTTATCACTACTGCTTCTGCATTACCAACCACCAGTTAATACTCATATTTCACAGCCAGCCAAACGGTCTGTCATCTGCTAAGCCTACCAGGTGGTTGTCGTGGATTATTTACCCACCGCCTATTGCAAAATCGTCAGTGCATACGGGCTGTTGCCGTTGCCATCCCTGTGTCAGGGAAACATTGTCCGGCCCATTCAAGTCCGGTCACCGTGGAGTATACTGACGTAACAGTCAAGAAGAAGCCAATGATTTCCAGTTCGCGGCACCTGTGTGTTCCAGTCTTCAGTATCCCTTAACAGAGGTGCATACCCCTCGGGTTGTTATGGATAACCAGTTTGCCAGCTGTAATCACTGATTCGTCCTGGAGTATATGAATATCTCGATCAATGAGCGCAAACGCCTCAGTGGTAGTTCAATTTGATTCGCCTATTTTGTGGTGGCCACCCGCAACAAAAAGTGTATTCCCTAGGATTTATTTATCTTTTCCAAAGGGAGCTTATCTCCATAGTCTTAGTATAACTCTTAGGGGGAACTGTGTAAGTTGTTTTCATAGCGGAGAAGAGGATTAGCTGCCAAGCATTGTCTACCTTGAAGGACCAGCCGTTTTCATTAATGAGAACTGGCGGCCTAACCCCTTTAATTAGATAAGACCTTGGTGTGAGAAAGTGTACGGTTGGTGGTGTGGAGTGAGGCGATTTGCTTGTGTGTGATTGAGTGAATTGACGTGTTAGTTTGTTTTCTGTGATTGTCATTTTCTGGCCTTCAGAGGTAACGAAGGCCTTACTTATTTTCTTTGATGTTGTGGTTTTACTTTAATAAACATAATGTATTTGATCTGTGGTCAGAATCTCTTCTATTTTAACTGTTACTTTCGATGTTTACTGTTGTGGTCCTTACTGAAATAGATTTTCTTCGTGTCTATGCAGCATGTTAGGACGGGTGAGAGATTGACATATTAAAACAGTCGCAGTATGGTAGAGAAGTAACCATTTTGAGATCAGAACATATCTCACAACTCTCCATAAGTCATATCTCTTCCCATAATTTCATTAGTGACTCCATTCTCTCTATTTCACTCTGCACATTCATATTCTGTCTAACTCAGACATTCTCTATTTTATCCATACTCGCGACAAGTATATATATATAACAATTTTTTCTTATTCAGATAACCAGGTCGTTGTTCGTAGAGGAATCAACCTGCATTATTTATTCTGTAGATAATACAGTGCTACAAATAAATCATCTCTGTTGAAATTTGAAATCTTGAGTTAATTCGGTAGAACTAACAGACGTGTAATATCTCAAAGTATTCATCACCGATTAATCAAGTTAAAAGTCATGAAAAAAAATCTTTCTTTTCCGTTTATTTATTTCGTATGGGGAAATTGGTAAGACGCTTTTTGAAAAACTGACGACAGACCTGAAATGAAAATTGTTTTTTTAAGCGATGTGCAGCTGAGCGGAAGTCCGGTGACGAGAGTTTAGCAGAGTTAAGAAATCGAAGACAATTTATTACATTACAAGACGTGTTGACCCCGTATTGTTTACGTGGGTCTCCTAGGAGATAAAGAAATAATTGAGCCGCTGCTTTCTAAGACAACTCGGAAGGTTGCTGCATGGGGCTGGTAACTTCATAATGTAAAACTAACTGCGACAGAAACCACCACTTCAAAAGCGCATTACGCCCCTTGGTGCAAGCTTCCTGGAAACGGAGGGAGGCAACATTAATGGTGACTCCGTGCATCTTGTAGGGCGTAAAAGGAGAATAAATAAATAAATACTTGTTTGAAATGGCAGATTATAGAATTAACGTGCTTAGCGACAGCCAGCATTGTTTTCGCTTATCTGAATATCTTAATGAAGACTCCCATGTGATAGAAGCTTTACTACTCTTCTATCGACATTTCTGTCAAGAGTAATCT
Organism: Oreohelix idahoensis; assembly: GCA_024509875.1. Classification (NCBI taxonomy): domain Eukaryota; kingdom Metazoa; phylum Mollusca; class Gastropoda; order Stylommatophora; family Oreohelicidae; genus Oreohelix; species Oreohelix idahoensis. The sequence goes on along the minus strand of JAMPIV010002227.1, from coordinate 348,992 downwards.
TGTGTAAAGATAGACTCCATTGAAGCCAATAATAGATGCTCTTGAGTTTTGGCCACTGTTGGACCACTACTGCAAAGCAGGGGAAACAATACCGTCACTATATATATATATATATATATATATATATATATATATATATATATATATGTATGTATATGTGTGTGTATATATATATATATATATATATATATATATATATATATATATATATATATATATATATATATATATATATATATATATATATATATATATATATATATATATATATATATATATATATATATATATATATATATATATATATATATATATATATATACAGACGTAATAACATGACATACACCATTCGCTCTGGCGATACAGTGAAAGCTCCCAGCCGATACAAACTAGGATATTTTTTGTCCTTTAATGCATTTTCTAATATGTCTTTTGATGAAAATCGTACCCACTGTACATTTCGAAGGTGTGAGATTTTATTGTTCCATTTATATTGCGTGGGATGTTACTGTTACACTGACATCTTAAATTTATATTTAATTAATAACGGTGTTTCTTACCAGGGAACGGGCAGGCCTAATAACTGACACCAATATAGTCAGTCAAAATTCATATATACTTAGGAAGACCTTGAACCTTCTACAGCCAAAACTCCCCAGCCGATTATCACCGTTTGAGAAACATTCATCTTCAGCAGTGGTTCTCAAAGTGGGCCATGTCATATTTTTAGGAAGCCACAGTAAGATTGTAAAGTACCTTTTCAGCTAACAGCGACTATGAGGTGAGCCACAGAGGTAAATGAGGCTCAGAAGAGGACCGTGAGCAAAAAAAAAGGTTGAGAATCCCTGATCTGCAGTCTCGACTGTCTCTGCCACACACTGTGGACTTACTAGAGCCAATACTGTCGTGCATTCTATGACAAGACAAGATATTCATAGAGTGTCACACCGACAGAAAACCATCTTCACAGACAAATCCGCATCCCCTGTTGCAGCAGTCTGTCCCCGGCTGTAATCTGTACACGTGGTGTTTTCCAAGCAGCAGACCAATTTCCACACTTTGGTCAGAGTGTCCTTATAAAACATCTCAAATATGATCCGTAGTGATTTCATGCCTCACCAACTGAGCACACAGATTCATTTCATTATCTGTCAACGTGAGTAATACGTTCTGTCTGTTGGGAAATGGTCTAGGGTGAGTCAGAAGTGAGCGACAGGGAAAGTCAGGAAGAGAAAATTTGTATGCCCTCTCTTCCCCTCCCCCGAAGTAATAATAATAAAGAAATAAACATTTTTTATATGATGAGGTTGCCAGGCCACGTACGACATGCTTGAGGGAGAATTATTATTGTTTCCCTATCTCCTCGAGTTCCCCCCCCCCCCCGGGAACTACACAGGGCTAAGGGAACTGGTAATATAAACAATAATAACAACAACAACAACAGTAAAAACAAACCAGGAGTCTAACAGAAAAAAGAAAGGTTAAAAATAATGACATGTAATGAGAGAGCAGACAAAGGTGGAAAAGACATTTTCGACGTTGTGGAAGTCGAGTTTTCTTCTTCGTCGCTCGATCTCCCATCGTCATCATTACGTTCCTATTCACTCCCTGTGGAGCATGGAGCCGAAACTGTCGTCGGTCTCTTTGCAGGAAGTCTGCACCAAGCAATCACATCTTCCTGCAGCGGTGAGTTCTGTAGTAATTTGTTATACATGGTGAGGTTGCCATAGATACTAATAATAAATGTTGCCTTCTACGACATGCCTGAGGGTGTAGTCGTTCTATTCTTTCTTTCCTTCTTCAGGGCCCCCCCCCCCCCCCCGGGCCTACATGGGGCCCAATGAAAATATGCACGTGCTTCAGACTGAGAGAGAGAGATAAAGAGAGAGCGAGGGAGAGCGAGCGAGGGAGAGAGAGAGAGAGAGAGATTTCAAAAATGACATGTTGCTTCCTTTTTGCGAGACGAACTCCGGTCAACCTATACACAAGGGGGCGTTGGTTATGTTAGGGCGCATAATCTCAGTTTATATGTGACAGACTTGTGACAACAGCCAAATAAATATCTCAGTTTAAATATAACAGACTCATGACAGCAGCCAATCACACATCTGAGTGAGGCAGAGGTCTTGAAAACTGCAACAGAGGTCCTAATGACAGAGGAAAGCACTGAGAGACAGGTTGCTGTATTTACAGACGCACTGTCACTAATTGCAAAGCTAAAGAGCCAGAATGGATACCTGGATGACCTAAGAGTATGTGCACAAATTGGATGATCACAAACCATGTCAGCGATCCTAACGAGTTGTAGTACAGTGGATCCCATCTCACTGCAACATCTCCGGCAATGAAGAAGCTGACAGATTAGCAAAGGAAGGTGGAAAACTACTTCAGCCTGATACAAGCATATCTTTCGAAGAGACAAAGAGTTTTATTTGAATCAGATACGAAATAAATAGAATGTAGAACATCCAGGTCACACACAGAACGATGCTTACTACCAGCTCAACAGAAGAGAACAAGTGGTAATCTTCAGACTCCGCACTGGCCACAACAGATTGAGATACCATCTATTCAACAAGCTAAAGATAGGAACTACCGATGAGTGTAACTGCGGCACTGATAAAATGACTGCTGAACATCTGCTTCAGAGATGCCCACCACTGTGGGAACAGAAAAAGCACATATGGCCGTCACCAGTACCATTCCTGGAAAAGCTCCATGGAGATAGAAATAACCTCAAGCTGACCACTGATTTCTTTGAACATATTCAAGTTGACGTCTGAGAGTGTACGAAGAAGAAGAAGAAAACATTTCAGTTATGTCTGACAGACCTCATGACAGCAGCTATATAAACCTTTCAGTTTATATGTGACAGACCAACGACAGCAGCTAAATAAATTTCTCAGTTTGTATCTGACAGACTCATGACAGCAGCCAATCAAACCTCTCAGTTTATAGGTGACAGACTCATGACGGCAGCCATATAAACATCTCAGTTTATAGGTGACATATCTGTCACAGATTTGACTGATAATTTTATTTTACCAACACGTCCAATTTTTCTTATCTTTTAATGTTCTGGTTTCCTCGATTTTTTTGCACTTGCAATTTTCTTTTCTTCCAGATTTTTCCTACGCAGCCCATTATTCCCTCTCAGACCCCACCCCGCAGTTTTAATTCGTTTTCGCCTTCAATATAAATTCCCCAATTGGTCAGTCGCGGTCAGATAATATTACCTAAGCTGCACCTGGGGCTTGTCTGACTAGGGGAAATGCGTGTGGCTCGTAACAGGTGTGATCTCGAGCGAGAAATAATTTCTTTGAAGCGAACCGCTATACTACGAGTCCATAGCGGGGAAAAAAGGTGAGACAAAACTCACGTTCATTTTGAGATTTTTGATGTGGCCCCTGATCGCTCACAGAATAATATTATGTCTATCTGGGAAACTTTCTCGCGGGCGTTGTCTTCTAATGTAGACTGTAGAATAATATTTGTCTTATTCATGATTACGTTACGCCGTACATCCGTGGGAAGACGCGATGGTGGGTAGCGTCTCCTGTAGACTATAAATATTGATAGATTTACTCAGTCAAGCACACCGTAAAATTTTCCTGCCCGTAGATGGCCAAATGAGACAAAGGCAGATGTAGGCACAAACACTAGATAGTGTTACCTTTTCTCGTCATCTCGGGGTAAGTAGACATCTTTTGTAATATATATTCATGTTAGCTTTTATATATATCTGATAGGAGTGTGACTTGAATTATTTTAGGTGATTTATCCCGGTAATTAGTTCAGTGATAGTGTAGCGCCGTCCACCGCCTTAGTTAAACGGGTGCTTAAGCAGTACGTGTCTCCCTGTGTTATTGTTTACAATGGATTAATGGTAAACTTACGATAACAGATGCTTACTAGGCAAAGAATCAGAGTAGTCCATTCAGTGCTTACCATGGGTTAAGAGTAGGCTAAAATAACTGTCATTACTGTAAGGAAATGTCAGTGGTGTAAGTTATTCACTTAAAACTGAATAGTGATGTGCAGGCACCATAACACTGTATTATAGGAGATAGTCAATTTTTACTTTCAAATAGAAACTTCTAGTGGTTGTGTGGAACCATTATACGCCTACTTGTGTAGTTAACCGCAGTTTATAACTTTCACGGCAGTCCAGGAAGCAGCCTTAGGTTTCAGTCACAACTGTATTATTATAGCAAAAAAATTGCATTTTCCATGTATTAAATTTTGGGAGGTTATTACTTTTTCCCTTTTTGTTTATCGACCCCAAGGGGCGCATACCATTTATTATGTAATGTCAAATGCTGTATGTTTTTGCAAATTCACTTAATGTTGTAAGATGAATAGCATATCCACCCAGCTGGAACTACAGGGTTAGGTTTCCCGTATGTTGAGTTGGAAGAGGACGGAGTAGATTGGGCTGTCAGAACATTTGCTGACAGATACATGTGTGTACAAAATATATTAGCCTATGCGGGCGCATGCTGATAATTGATAGAGTGGAAGTAACAGGAAGGCGACTCACATGGATAAAAGACTGCTCGAGATTATCACAGCAATGATTAAAATAATTATACTTCCCATAGTGTGGCGTAACTGTTTAATATAACGTTATTGTAATTTTATTGTTTGCTTGATGTAAAAGTCGTTTCTTTTGGATCTCAGTTTGAGGATACCTCACTGCTATCGCAGGATTCCAGTCAGGCGAAGAACGTCACATTCTCTTCGATCTCGCGGTTTTTATAAAAGCAATTAGCACCACGAGTTGTCACCCCTACCTGAAATACAACCCTTTGTCAACGCCCATCCCTCTAATGGGAAATAAGCTCACGCAGTGTTTAAAGAGCCAAAGCAAAGTCTGAAATTGAATTTGGCAATAGTGGTTTCCTACTCGCCTCTTTATCACCAGTCAGAACATTGTGGCTTCCTGCGTATCTCTCAGCGCAGCGTCTTCGGCAGAATTGAAAACACCAGACTTTGTGCTTAAACGGAGCACTCAGAATTAAAGTCAAGCCAGCCAAACCGGATTTAATACCAAGTACGCAGGCCTAAATTTCTCACGCGCTGGATAATAGCGCAGTGGACCGTTTGTCCTAAAGTGACCTCGTCTTGTGTGTGTTTCTGGTCATCCAAAACCCCGCACGTATTAGCGGTCATCTGGATATAGACAGAGTATCTACAACCTATCTCGTGATTAGTGTGTGAACGGTGCATGGATAGCACCTACAGCGGATTTATATTGTAATTCTTCATCTGTAGGAGGATATACATATAACGACACTAACTGGAGCTAATGCAGTTGGTCCCACAAAAGCGGACGGATTGGAACTCTGTTTATACATTTCTCGGTGTTCTACAGGTTTTATGTTGGTGGTTTGTGTATTCGTTGGTGTGTAATGGCATATTTGTAAACTTGATGTGATTATTGATGTTTCATTATGTTGTTGTGCTGATATACTTATTTTCAAATATTTTCTTCCTTCAAGAACCTTTAATAAATTTTACTCATTTATTAACGCGCTGTTCACGACCCTTTCATCCATACTTAATATTACAAGATCTTACTTAGTCTCTATATTTTGACATGAGAAAGGAGAGAGAGCGGGTGGTGCTTAGACTACATAAGTGTGTTGAGGCTTGGAGAAAGAGATAACTTTAATGAATTCTCTTCCAGGTTGGTCTCAAGTTCACCCTATTTACACATTATCTATGTGTAATCTATAATTTTGTCAGTTCACTCTCATTGTCGATTTCACTACAATTGTCTAACTCGACAAATACTCTAACACTTTAACTCAACCACGACAATATCCATGACAGCAGCCATATAACCATCTCAGTTTATAGGTGAAAGACTCATGACAGCAGCATATAAACATCTCAGTTTATATGTGACAGATCCATGACAGCAGCTATATAAACCTCTCAGTTTATAGGTGACAGACTCATGACAGCCGCCATATAAACCTCTCAGTTTATAGGTGACAGACTAATGACAGCAGCCATATAAACTTCTCAGTTTATAGGTGACAGACTCATGACAGCAGCCATATAAATATCTCAGTTCATAGGTGACAGACTCATGACAGCAGCCATACAAACCTCTCAGTTTATAGGTGACAGACTAATGACAGCAGCCACATAAACTTCTCAGTTTATAAGTGACAGACTCATGACAGCAGCCATATAAACCTCTCAGTTTATAGGTGACAGACTCATGACAGCAGCCATATAAACCTCTCAGTTTATAGGTGACAGACTCATGACAGCAGCCATATAAACCTCTCAGTTTATAGGTGACAGACTCATGACAGCAGCCATATAAACATCTCAGTTTATAGGTGACAGACTCATGACAGCAGCCATAGAAACATATTAATGTATAGGTGACACACGACAGCAGCCAGTCAAACATCACAGTTTATAACTGACAGAATTAACAATATCCCGAGCAATAATCCAGCTGTGAACCAAAACATGACGTCAGTGTCGGCTAAAAGGCGTGACATTAAGTGTCACCCAAACAGCTCGCTTGTGCCATTAATTTATTGACCTGGTGAACTCACATGATAGCAGGGCAGTGGTCTGGCAAGAAGTCTTTACCAAGGGCATAAATGAATCATGCATGCATGTGTGTGTGTGTGTGTGTGTGTGTGTGTGTGTGTGTGTGTGTGTGTGTGTGTGTGTGTGTGTGTGTGTCTAAAGAGTTAAAGGTAACTGCAATACAGATATTGCCGTATAGGAGTTAAATGTTAGAGACTTCAACTATACTAGGTCTGAGCTTTAATGAGGCGGGGTGATCAGTTCATTTCCTCGCTGCATTTGTCTTCCTTACCTCAAGACCAGAGTCAAGAAACATGTTTACAGTTAGGTAGACTGGAGCGTAACGTTACATGTTGTCAAACCCGGTCACTTTGCCACGTGATGCCAGCTCCTTTGCTATTGTGACATTTTAAAAAAATTAAAAATTTGCCTCGTTTTGGCGAGGCGCGTCCCGTTCAAACCTAGTCGGTTATATTAGGGCGCATGTCCAAATATAAAAGTCATCAGGTCTTGAAACAATATATAAATCTTTCGAACGCTCTGTTTCAGTCAATCAGTTAGCCTGTCAGTCAGTCAGTCTTCTGACTGTCTGTCTGTCTGTTTATCTACCTATCTTGTTCATGGACAACAGGCCTTCTACACAATCATGCCATAGACCCACTGTTCTGTGCCATCCTTCAAAGTCTTTACATGTCTTCCCGCTTTATTTAATATATGTCTCCGATTCCCTTCACAATGTTTTTTTCTGTCTCCTCAATTCCGCTTACGCTGGGGATTCCAGAACAATGGCTGCGCTGTAGTTCTATCACCTGGTTTTTCTCAGTGTTTGTTCTATCACCTGGTTTTTCTCTTATTGTTTTTTCTATCACCTGGTTTTTCTCAGTGTTTGTTCTATCACCTGGTTTTTCTCAGTGTTTGTTCTATCACCTGGTTTTTCTCAGTGTTTGTTCTATCACCTGGTTTTTCTCAGTGTTTGTTCTATCACCTGGTTTTTCTCAGTGTTTGTTCTATCACCTGGTTTTTCTCAGTGTTTGTTCTTTCACCTGGTTTTTCTCAAGTGTTTGTTCTATCACCTGGTTTTTCTCAGTGTTTGTTCTATCACGTGGTTTTTCTCAGTGTTTGTTCTTTTACCTGGTTTTTCTCAGTGTTTGTTATATCACCTGGTTTTTCTCAGTGTTTGTTCTATCACCTGGTTTTTCTCAGTGTTTGTTCTATCACCTGGTTTTTCTCAGTGTTTGTTCTATCACCTGGTTTTTCTCAAGTGATAGTTCTATCACCTGGTCTTTCTCAGTGTTTGTTCTATCACCTGGTTTTTCTCAGTGTTTTTTCTATCACCTGGTTTTTCTCAGTGTTTTTTCTATCACCTGGTTTTTCTCAGTGTTTGTTCTATCACCTGGTTTTTCACAGTGTCTGTTCTATTTCCTCAATTTTCTCATGTGTTTGTTCTATCACCTGGTTTTTCTCAGTGTTTGTTCTATCACCTGGTTTTTCTCAGTGTTTGTTCTATCACCTGGTTTTTCTCAAGTGTTTGTTCTATCACCTGGTTTTTCTCAGTGTTTGTTCTATCACCTGGTTTTTCTCAGTGTTTGTTCTATCACCTGGTTTTTCTCAGTGTTTGTTCTATCACCTGGTTTTTCTCAGTGTTTGTTCTATCACTTGGTTTTTCTCAGTGTTTGTTCTATCACCTGATTTTTCTCAGTGTTTGTTCTATCACCTGATTTTTCTCAGTGTTTGTTCTTTCACCTGGTTTTTCTCAAGTGTTTGTTCTATCACCTGGTTTTTATCAGTGTTTGTTCTATCACCTGGTTTTTCTCAGTGTTTGTTCTTTTACCTGGTTTTTCTCAGTGTTTGTTCTATCACCTGGTTTTTCTCAGTGTTTGTTCTATCACCTGGTTTTTCTCAGTGTTTGTTCTATCACCTGGTTTTTCTCAGTGTTTGTTCTATCACCTGGTTTTTCTCAGTGTTTGTTCTATCACCTGGTTTTTCTCGTGTTAGTTCTATCACCTGGTTTTTCTCAGTGTTTGTTCTATCACCTGGTTTTTCTCAGTGTTTGTTCTATCACCTGGTTTTTCTCAGTGTTTTTTCTATCACCTGGTTTTTCTCAGTGTTTTTTCTATCACCTGGTTTTTCTCAGTGTTTGTTCTATCACCTGGTTTTTCTCAGTGTTTGTTCTATCACCTGGTTTTTCTCAGTGTTTGTTCTATCACTTGGTTTTTCTCAGTGTTTGTTCTATCACTTGGTTTTTCTCAGTGTTTGTTCTATCACCTGGTTTTTCTCAGTGTTTGTTCTTTCACCTGGTTTTTCTCAAGTGTTTATTCTATCACCTGGTTTTTCTCAGTGTTTGTTCTATCACTTGGTTTTTCTCAGTGTTTGTTCTATCACCTGGTTTTTCTCAGTGTTTGTTCTTTCACCTGGTTTTTCTCAAGTGTTTATTCTATCACCTGGTTTTTCTCAGTGTTTGTTCTATCACGTGGTTTTTTTCAGTGTTTGTTCTTTAACCTGGTTTTTCTCAGTGTTTGTTATATCACCTGGTTTTTCTCAGTGTTTGTTCTATCACCTGGTTTTTCTCAGTGTTTGTTCTATCACCTGGTTTTTCTCAGTGTTTGTTCTATCACCTGGTTTTTCTCAAGTGATAGTTCTATCACCTGGTCTTTCTCAGTGTTTGTTCTATCACCTGGTTTTTCTCAGTGTTTTTTCTATCACCTGGTTTTTCTCAGTGTTTTTTCTATCACCTGGTTTTTCTCAGTGTTTGTTCTATCACCTGGTTTTTCACAGTGTCTGTTCTATTTCCTCGTTTTTCTCATGTGTTTGTTCTATCACCTGGTTTTTCTCAGTGTTTGTTCTATCACCTGGTTTTTCTCAGTGTTTGTTCTATCACCTGGTTTTTCTCAGTGTTTGTTCTATCACCTGGTTTTTCTCAAGTGTTTGTTCTATCACCTGGTTTTTCTCAGTGTTTGTTCTATCACCTGGTTTTTCTCAGTGTTTGTTCTATCACCTGGTTTTTCTCAGTGTTTGTTCTATCACCTGGTTTTTCTCAGTGTTTGTTCTATCACCTGGTTTTTCTCAGTGTTTGTTCTGTCACCTGGTTTTTCTCAGTGTTTGTTCTATCACCGGTTTTCTCAGTGTTTATTCTATCACCTGGTTTTTATCAAGTGTTTGTTCTATCACCTCGTCTTTCTCAAGTGTTTGTTCTATCACCTGGTTTTTCCTCATATGTTTGTTCTATCACCTGGTTTTTCTCAGTGTTTGTTCTATCACCTGGTTTTTCTCAGTGTTTGTTCTATCACCTGGTTTTTCTCAGTGTTTGTTCTATCACCTGGTTTTTCTCAGTGTTTATTCTATCACCTGGTTTTTCTCAAGTGTTAGTTCTATCACTTGGTTTTTCTCAGTGTTTGTTCTATCACCTCAGTGTTTTTCCTCAGTGTTTGTTCTATCACCTGGTTTTTCTCAGTGTTTATTCTATCACCTGGTTTTTCTCAAGTGTTAGTTCTATCACTTGGTTTTTCTCAGTGTTTGTTCTATCACCTGGTTTTTCTCAGTGTTTGTTCTATCACCTGGTTTTTCTCAGTGTTTTTTTTCACCTTTTTTCTATCTATCACCTGGTTTTTCTCAGTTGTTCTATCACCTTTGTTCATCACCCGGGTTTTTCTCAGTGTTTGTTTCTTTTTTCTCAGTGTTTGTTCTATCACCTGGTTTTTCTCAGTGTTTGTTCTATCACCTGGTTTTTCTCAATTGTTAGTTCTATCACCTGGTTTTTCTCAGTGTTTGTTCTATCACCTGGTTTTTCTCAAGTGTTTGTTCTATCACCTGGTTTTTCTCAGTGTTTGTTCTATCACCTGGTTTTTCTCAGTGTTTGTTCTATCACCTGGTTTTTCTCAGTGTTTGTTCTATCACCTGGTTTTTCTCAGTGTTTGTTCTATCACCTGGTTTTTCTCAGTGTTTGTTCTATCACCTGGTTTTTCTCAGTGTTTGTTCTATCTAATCACCTGGTTTTTCTCAGTGTTTTTTCTATCACCTGGTTTTTCTCAGTGTTTGTTCTATCACCTGGTTTTTCACAGTGTTTGTTCTATCACCTCGTTTTTCTCAGTGTTTGTTCTATCACCTGGTTTTTCTCAGTGTTTGTTCTATCACCTGGTTTTCCTCAGTGTTTGTTCTATCCGACGCAAACGTCTTTTCATATCGCATATGGTGTAATTTGTTTGCTCTCGCAAAAGGCATTTTTACACCTTCCATCCTTTGTTAAACAGGAAACGTAACTCGCTCCCTAGCACCAATTAAATGAAATCCGTTACCAATGACGTGTGATGATATATACTGTTGTTATTTCCCTTAACCAACATTATAACGCAAACAACTAACTAGATGTCTTGGAAATTCTTGACTAAAAATTGTCACCGTGAAAATTCACCTAGGGGTCGTCCACATATGACGTTTCGCAGTGAGAGTTAGGAATTGTTAAGATTGTGTGACGAGAGTGGGAGGTGGTTTGAAAAGATGTGAAGCCACACATAAAAATTACTAGTTAGGATCGCTTCTTTGATAAATGATGTCAGAACAGATTGTTACTGTGTCTGCTCTGGTTAAGTAATTTACATTCGATTACATTCTTTCTTTTCAGAATTACAAAATATTGCAGGGGGAGGGGGAAGTTAAGATATTTGTACCGTCAGATAAGTGGGGGGGGGTCTGGGTTTTTGTGAAGACACGTGACAGGGTTGTTAAAAATGGCAAACTTTTTGGTGACCTCAGAAATGAGGTATCTGAGGAAGGTGATTGAAGCAACAAGAAGAGACATGGTCCGCAACCAGAAGATACGCCAAGGCCTAAAAACCCAACTCCTACAGACCCAAGTAGAACAGTCCCAACTAAGATGGTTTGGCCATGTCTGCAGAATGGGAGCAGATCGGCTACCACGACAAGCATGGAAAACTAAGAGTCAGGGATCCAGATCTCCAGGACGACCCAGAGTCCGCTGGGAGGACAACATTAGACAGTCTTTGAAGGACAGAGGACTAGAATGGAACCAGGCCAGGAGGAAGACAGCCGATAGGATAGTATGGAGCTCTCCCTTCCAAACCTCTACACCTCACGGTAGAAGAGGAACGACTAAGTAAAAGTAAGTAAACATTTGGTGACGTCATATATTGACGACCCCTTGTGCAAATTATGCAAATGATATTTCTGATGTCACGATGACATGATGTCAAAATAATGTTTAGGGAGCCTAGGCAGGTAATTTAATGGTGACATTTAAACCACCCTAAACTTCTCTTCCGGCCCTATCATCCCTCTGATCGATTACACCCTCTCCACTCGTCACGTCCCTTTAATCCCCCTACCCTATCCTTCTGTTCTTCTCTCTCATCTTTCTTTTGCCCCCTAATCTCACTGGGTTGGAATTCACAATCGTTTAACATCACCGAAATGGGAACCGGATCGAAAACAAGAAAGTGAAAGGTTGTCATTAGAGCTTCTAGACCAGTGGGTCTCACACAACATGATCCGCAAACCTCTAAGGAATCTCAAAATTCTGCATAAGAAGGGACGTTAGCAGTTGTAATATGGCATAATATCTGAATGTGCCATTTTTAGTGACTTACTTCCTCTTTTCTGTATTACACTTACTCTATATTATAGTATCATCATCACTAGCTTCATCATCATCATCATCATCATCATCTCCTTTTTCACTCTTTATGGACCATGAAAGCACCATTGCATCTGGATCCCTTTGGATGACGTCTGCGTCAAAGCATTCAAGTGCTGTGGCAGCTTTGGTTTCTGTAGCAATTTGTACTACATTGTGAAGTAACCAGCCTCATTTACTATCACATATTATTTTCACGCGCCACGCCTAGAGGAAGCAAGAACACTGTTCTTTCTTTATCTCATCAGAGATCATAGGGAATGACACGGGGCCAGTGCTTCAATGAAACTTATATTATTGGATGTTGCACATGTGTGCGGTAGCATAGTGGTTAGTGCACTGACTTCCTAGCGCAGTGGTCTATGGTTCGATCCCCAGATGAGGTGGGATTTTTTTAGGCCACAAACGCCTCCTGGGTCGACCCAGCCCCAAATGGGTACCAGAGCAACTCTGGGAAGGTTAAGGCGGCCGGTGTGATGCTGACCACATCACCCCTAGTGTGCCGACGGTCAAGAAAATATGGGCCTAACACCATATTTCCAATATGCCTCAATGGGCGTGTAACGGGATCCTTTACCTTTACTTTTGTGGAGTAAATTACTATCATTTTCATCATCGTTATTGTTTGCAATCTTTACACAGCATGGAGCAACACTGCAGCTCGTCCTCTAACCGAAAGCCAGTCACGTGTTCTTGCAGCAGTAGTTTCTGTGGAAATTAGTTTTACATGATGATGTTTCCTGCCTCAAGCGCAACCTCATTTAAGTAGCACTGCACGACACGCCTGAGGTTGCAATAACCCTAATCTGTCTTTGTCACACCAAGGACCCTAAGGAACTATACAGGACAGTATGTTACTGACCCTAGCCCGGACAGTATGTTACTGACCCTAGCCCGGACAGTATGTTACTGACCCTAGCCCGGACAGTATGTTACTGACCCTAGCCCGGACAGTATGTTACTGACCCTAGCCCTATGGAACAATCTCACTTGTTGAAAAGCGTTGATCTATTTCAGTGTTTTCCTTTTTTATTTTTAAACCAAGCTAGAACCCCATCAAATAATGTTCGATAACCAGCGGAACCTCTGCGATGCAATTCTATAACCTCGAAAATACTGCGAAGAAAAATTCTTTCCACACACGCACACAATCGTGCACACACAATTACGCACGAACGCACACACAATTACGCACGAACGCACATACAATTACGCACACAGGTAAACTCACCCGCACGCACGCTCACACACGGATATAAATATATATGGAAATTTGTCTCTTTAAATTTAAGTAAACAGGAAGAGTACGAGTAAGTCACCCGCCAGAACATGGCGGGAAATAATTATTTTTGGTTTTTTCTGTTGTATGTCCTCATGACGACACTAATTCTCCTAATTAGATGTGAACAAGGAGATTAGGGAAAACCGTCTCACAAACGTTGACAGGAAAGACAAAGAAAGCGATAATGGACGCAGCATTTGTGACAGGAAAAGGCGGGTGATTTTTTATTAACCGGCCTATCCGAAAAAGAGGAAAAAAGGAAGACCAAAAGAAACACTCAGAAGAACAATAATAAGAGAAGGAAGAACGTTGGGCCTAAATAATGTGCAAGAGCTAAGAGGAGTGGCGTCACAACGAACAACCTGGAGAGCACTGGTTTCTGCCTTATGCGCCGTGTTTGGTGCTTAAAGAATTTATTATTATTATTATCCGAAAACACGGGTTGTCACGCAATTTAACCCATAGCACGGAATTGAAAGTTTGTGGCAAAAAGCCCACCCACTTGTAGCCAGTGACATTCGCTGACAGGGCACGGAAGGGTGTAACTGCAAAAGCCACAAGGTGGAGGCCTAGCTATTGGTTTATGGGTGGAGTTATAGGTCACAGGCCCAATGGACCCACCTTGGGCTAACCTGCAATATAATGTACCGCGGAGTCCGCCAGAGAGGGGTACAGTTTCAACAGCGTGGTGTAGATAATATCCAAGAGCATAGACTGCAATTAATTCAGTGTGGATAAAATAATTCATATCTGTGGTGTATTGTGTTCTTAAAAGAGTTGCGAAAAGTAAAAGGAGGTTAGTGAATCTTTTAAGAACTATTAATTTGTTTTCTTAGTCTTTAGTTAAGATCACTTTTGCACTTAGCATTATTGCTAAATGTGCGAAAGACAGTTTTGCAATTAATCCTTCTCATAAATGATTAATTAAATCAAAAGATTTTTCTTTAAGATGATAGGAAGTAATTGATAGTTCATACTTCATCTTGATCTAGATTGTTAGGTCATCATTACAGACTTACATGTGCCCACACCCTCATGCGCAATATTTTTAACACCTATCAGGAGCATCTCATGTCACACATAATTACCAGAGAATTGAACTCATCATTAGCGAGGAGTAGTATAAAAGGAAGCCAATCATTGATATTAAGTGTGAAAACTTACAAAGACTTTTGTGTGTCTTCAGTCCAACAGAAGTCTGAGTCTACACATTACGTGTTTGGCATGTACCAGAAAGAAACTAGCAAAGTGTACGTCTGGATAGCAGAATTCGCAATTTAGAACATCCTTCATTTTCTCAGTTAAGAAGGAAGATTTCTCGCCCACGTTTTACACTGAGATTGCACAGCATTTTATTCACATGCTAATCAAGTGCGCACAAGTTGATTACATATTCAAATATCAAGTTCAACTCACTCGAAAGCTTACTACATGAGTCAAGCTAAAGCACGCGCAAGTTGACTCTCACATTTATAGCAAGTTCACTCCCTCAGAAGAGCGCATTTTGAGAATCAAGATTTCATGTTTACAAGCTGATTCGCATGTACAGCTAGCAAGCTCACCTTACTCCAAAGCATATAGTATAAATCAAGAGTTTAGTTTTCATACCAAGATCATTTCACGTAAGATCGCGAGTCTAGCCAGTGTCTTTGTGGTAAAGTGGGATGATATAAACATTTATAGGGGACTTAGTGTACTGACTGAGATCAGCTGTGAAGGTATCTGTATGTAATAAGTGTGGTGTATTACAGATGACCTTACTTGCTACCACATTTATACCTCAGTCAGAATTATTCTGGAATATTGTGATGACTACGTTGAATGTCTAGGGTTATGAAAATGATGAAGTGTAAGTCACAACAACAACAGACAGATAAACAATTTAATTTATTCCACAACACTTTACAACACTGTGACACTCACACACATATAACACTCTATAAGACTATCTTAAATGAGTCAAGTGTTAAAGTTTAAAAATATATGTATTAATTCCTTTCAATAATAGATATCCTGATTCAACTACACAGTGAACCAGGAATCACAATCAAATGTAATTACAAGTAGTATGTACACAATTTATAGATATGATCTTTGTATTGACATATTTTATTATTATTATCCTATGTGTGTAAGTTGTGAAGTGGTACTATGAGGTAATACTGGCTTTTTCAAGCTATGTTGTTGTTTGTCATCATGACTTCAAGTGTTTGCTTATGGTGGAAATAGTATTGGGAAAAGTTCACAGTTCCTGTCATTTGAAACAATTTATTGTCCCTCTTTATTTAATATATTGTCAATTTTAGAGGGGGCACATAAAGTTGAGCTGCTCTGGCCACAGAATCTTATCTTCTGTGAGGGCGGCAGGAAACAGTCTCCTCTGCTCGCTTGCTTCACCGTGTTCTTGAGACACCTCACTGGTCGCTATCTGGACCAAGGGGTATGCTATCAGCCTCTGGATTCAGCAAAACTCAGACCAGGTGCTGCTTCAATAAGTTAGGACCACGGTCCCACAATTCATGGAAATAATAAACAAATACGTTGACCGGCGATGAATTATGGCACAAATTCCGATCTGCCTCTGTCCCAGGCTTTTATTTAGAAAAATATGAGCTGGATCTCAACGCTCTGTTTCTTAGTAAGTTTATTTTAAAATGTGGCACTGAACAGACGCTCCTAATTGACTATATTAACTGGTCTAGCCAATAGGGCCATGTTTACAAAGCTTTTGAAAAAATTTACCCTTCCTACGTTTCCCCTAACAACCAAAATAGTATTTGCAATCCGACTAATCATGTTTAGCCTTACATATCATTCCCGCCAATCAAATAGGATTTAACATGGTGGCCTATTTCCCGTAAAATGGTGGTTTCAAAATATGCCACTGCGCAATTCTGATTTGGTGCTGTCAGACACCCTCACTATTTTCTTTTGGCTATAATTTGTTAATTCCTAGACTATTTGCGTAACACTTAACATATTCTTTGTCAGCAAGTCCTAAGGAACCCAAATATATAAATTTAATGGAGCTAAGTGGCTGCGTTCAAAATATGCATTTTCTTCTACCTCCCGTTCACTTCGATACGATGTGGTGTCTCGGTACTGTCAGGCTTTCAGACATAAAACAGTATAATGTCATGTTTACTAATAAGCATTAAACAGGTTTTTAAACCTAACCCTCGTATTGGTAGTGTTTTTTTTTTTCACTGTCTATTTGAAAAAAAGTTAGTGCTTCATGCCTTACGCTTGGGGGTGGCATTAATTTTATATCGCGAGACGCGTGTTAGTGTTGCATACGTTCCTCCGTTCAGCTCTCTCTCTCTCTCTATATATATATCCTAAGTCCATCTGTCTTTTCATTACGCAGTGTATAAAATGAAATTAATGCTAGTATTAATCTAGGTCATTAAGCAGCTTGCGTATCTCAAGGTTTTCTAAGAAATACAGTACACGTTTTATTGTTTTGTTGAAACGCGTGTATGCTGCTGTAGGCTTTACTAGTAAACGTGAAAGCGTGAGAATATGCAGACGAAGCAGAAAAAGGGGGATCTCGAGTACAGTCATTGTGACAGCACTGTTCTTTACCATTCTTCTTTCCCTTTTATTGAATTTATGTGTTAGGCTTTACATTTACCTTTTAATTTATATATGTGGATTTAGAATGTTTCACGACAGTCTTTCAGGGATTAGACAGCAGCCATTTTCTTAAGACAACAGTCAACGATTTGTCAATGGTACAGAGATAGTGTCAAACATTGAAGGACTGTATATCGTCAAAGTTTTCATTACACAAAAGCTTTCATCAGTACGTCCTCGTCTTGGAGATAACCCACACAACATACCATTCACCTACCTGGGACAGTCTACGCATACATGTGCGTCATCATACACGGGAAAAACGCTTAAGAGACACATGGACAGTGTAGATTAGATATCAGTTTGGTAACAAGTATCATATTACATCATTATTTCGCTTCACATAGGTTCATTCTCCTATTTAACTAACTACATTATTTATATCTCATCTGTGTGTTTTGTGTGAATTGTCTTCACCATCATCACGTTGTAATTACTACTAACCCTATATGTGTAGATATTTAATTAATAAACCCAATAACCGTTTGATCATTATCTAGTTCGTTAATGTATCACTCGTGCTGTCGGTGTTAAATATTTACATATAGGTAAAATTCTACATTTAGATGAGATTGGGGGCTCTTTCTTTTACGGGATCTGAGGACAGAAGCTAAGGTCGTGAGGAAATAGAACACTTTCCATAATTTACTAGAAAACTCTATCCAGTGGAAAGCATTCGCATTCTCTTCTTCTTGTCCTTATCTCGAATAGGTCTCTTTCTTTCTTAACGAGCCAATTTCTGGAGACCTTCTTCATAATATTTCATAGGCCATCCCCAGCGACAACTACTGCTATAGCTACACCAAGGTCAACTTACGACAGTGTGACGATAGGGGAAGGGACTTGACGAAATATTACGTGACACAAAAGTTATAAATGATGTCGGAAAAAAGATTGTGTAACCCTCATCCTGATAGTCTTCTTTTGTCCGCAATAGTTAACAGCTCCCTCGTGGACGATTTATATTAATATTGTATACACAGATGAAATATCTAATACTTGTTATAACTTTTAACCGGTTTAAATTGTTTTTAATTATATATTTAATGTTTTAATATACCGATAATGTAATAAACGCCTTTCCTTTAAAAGATCTTGATCCGGTTGCAAACAGGTTTCCATTTCGTTCAGTGGATGAGCATCTTACAGGCATACCTCGGAGGTATTGCGGGTTCGGTTCTAGACCACCACAATAAAACGAATATCGCGATAAAGCGGGTCACACCCATTTTTTGGCTTCCCAGTGCATATAAAAGCGTAAAATCATGTTTACACTATGTATATTAAGTGCGCAATAGTGCTAGGTCTAAAAATAAACAATGTATCGTAAAATTAAAAATTCTTTATTGCTTAAAAAAAAAAAAAAATGCTAATCTTCATCATCTGAGCCTTCAGCGAATCGTAATCTTTTTGCTGGTGGAAGAAGGCACGTTCTAATAAATAAACATGAACAATTTGAAAAAAAAAGCGCAATATCTGCAAAGCGCAATAAAGCGAAGCGCAATAAAGCGAAGCGCAATAAAGCGAGGTATGCCTGTACTTTGTTATGTGATAAAGATTACGAATAGAAATAATTCATTGATAACGACTTCAGTCTTGAAACCCGTGAATATGTGTGGATTTGCCCCCTAATTGCATAGTGCTTTTATAAAACTTTAACATAATTAAGAACTGAAGTTATTGATGTGTTTACTGTACATCTAATTTTTTTTTTTTTATTGTCTGAATTTAAATTACCCCAAAATGAGCGATATTTTAAATAAATTTAGCGACATTTAACCAGCAAAGCGGTCTTTGTAAAAACCTGTTTAATTAAACACTATTTTACTTAAAAGATTGTCCCTTTGTCTGCAATGGGTAATTAATTTACATTCTTACTTTTAGAATAAAACATGTTTTTGGGAATGAAAAAAAGGGGAAGTGTGGCGTAGGAGATTTATGACATCACTTAATAGGGAAGTCTGGGGGTTTTGTGACGTAATGTGGGGGGTGGCATAAATTGCGTGACGTCTTATGTTGCCGACCCCTTAATTCCTTTAATCTTTTTTTTTAAATTCATCTATTCTTCATGGTACATTTTAATAATAAAAGTCTTGACCCTTGTGCATTAATTCATTTGTTACACGGTTAGTGCATTGAAACATGACGTCAAACAAAGATTTTGCATTATATTGTCTGCAAGCGTTGCGTTGTGTTACTGAGAGAAAAACTGTGGAAAGGTTTGTTAATCGTCCGATTCGTCCTGGATTTCCATACAACAAAATTCATCTTTTTAATGTTTATTTTTATTTCAAGTATTTCCCTTTACAACTGAAACTGCTTCGTAAAAAATGAGCGTAAGTAGAAGTATTTTAAGGTAGAAGTATACCCAGAAAAGCTTAAAAAAAATAAAAATCCAACAATTTTCATTTTCATGCTTTAAATCATCGTCAACATGTTCTTGAACTAAAAATAATTCATAGAAGCTTAGAGATACTCTGGTTTGATAGGAATCAGTGTTTTTCTACACACGCCCCCCCTTGAGTGATTTGCATAGCAACCAATGTTTATAGTTGGTTACCATGTGAATAATGACCCAACAAGAAGGTGCGTAATTGTAAAACTGCGAAATTATAATTATACATAGGCAACAGGAAAAAGATATTTATAACTTTTCCACGGGGAATCACTCAATGATTTCTTGTGAATTTTTCAAAAGTGTGTGTCTAGAAAGCTTTGATCGTAAATTTCAACATTTGTTACATGCATAGTGCATTTTCACCAACATCAACTCTATTTATTGCTAGTTTTATACTGATTCTGTATAATAGTAGTTAGCAGAGCTTCTTTTGTTCACAATGAGAAATAAGACAAAGACTGGGAGGCGTGTACACCAACAAACCGTTGCCTGAAAATGAGACACCTATTGTCGATAGTGACGCTATAAAACCTCTGTGCTCCTCAGCAAAGAAAATAAAGGTCATAAAGGTCCAAGAAAGTGAAGGACAAGCTAAAAATGACAACAAAGGAAATGGGTTTATCCTTATGGATGTAAAACTACTGTTTGGGTTTTTATGCGCTAACTTTAGATGTGACAAATGTTATCAGTACTCACTGACCTGTGAGATCGTCGAAGAGACTCGGAATGGCTTTTGTCATGAAAATCAGTATCAAGCGCACAAACAGTGGCGAATGGACTGCCAATTTCAATACTTCTGATGTTTCATCTTCAGCTACTCACAAACAAAGAAGTAAATGTGCGAATGGTGGCATTTGTGCGTTCTATTGGGAAAGGCCACAGTGCATTGCAGAATTTTTCGATATACATGAACACAAGTCAACGCATGGCAAAGAAAGCATACAGGAGAACGCTGCACAGGATCTATTCAGCAAGTAAGGACATTGCAATGGAAAGACCCTGAGAGCACTGAAAATGGGATTCATAGACACTGCAGCTGCAGTAGAAGGAGACCTTTATTCAACAGGAGCTCATTAAACTTCATTTTGTGAGTTCTTTTTCTGTTTTTCTTTGTTTTCTCGGAATTGTCTTTTTAGCATAATTGGTGATCTTTGAAACAAGATATCTCTGGATCTGTACATTCAATTGACATGAAAATAAACACAGTTGGTTATCATATAATCTTACAGATTATGACCTAAAATGGATACAATTGAATTCAAAATTTTAGTTTTATGACCATCATGCATATATAATGAGGCACAAATATCAAACATTCAAGAAATATAAATTTTGAAAATTCATTACAAATCAACCTTTCGGTCAATATCTGTTATTTTAGGTCAAAACCTCAAGCTATATATACTAATTCAATTTGCCAAGTTTCAGTCAGATCCTTGTAAAAATAACATAGTTATGATGTTTTAAAAAAAGGTGTATAATTTATTCACTACGGCGGCCATATTGGATAGCTAATTTGCATAATTAATGAGGTCATTATGTGGACAAAAATGTTAAGTCCATACTAACACTATACCCATGGTTGTTTGATTCTGAAAGGAAAATTTGAGTTTTTTACCCTACAAGGTAGTCTACTACCTTAAACTGCGGTCTCTCTGGAATATCAAAGCCTTGAGCGGCGTGGAATCCGATACCCAGAGATCATTCTGCAAGTTGGCGCACGAGGACTAGAAACTACTGTGGAAATGGCAAGGTTGTCGCGCTGAATCACTGACGTGAACCGTAATCTGCCACGTGCGCAATTTAAAGACAGAGGACGAGACGAAAGTGTTAAATTATCGTGCAAAATAAATGAACTCGCCGGTTCCTCGACGTTTGACTTTATTTCATTATGGTGGAACAAGTCGCTTGAAGAGAAGCAGACTTCGTATGAATGACCAATCATTGAAATACTAGCTCGAAGACCCGGCGAAAACGACGGCGGTGGATGGAAGGGTCATAGCAATTACCGGGAGAGCAAAGCTAGGACATTGGAAGGTTTAAAAAGTACATTGAAAAACAGCAACCGCAAAAAATAAATAAATGAAATAAAAATATTATACCTATACACAGAGCAGTATTAAAAGCTTTTGGCTGTTCCAGGTTATCTTCCCTCCCTTAGTAAAATCGAATTTTAACTAATATTTCTAATTGACTTTGAAGCTTTCGTGCACGTCGTAAAAGTCATGTGCCATGCCCGGATTGAGAGATTCAGGACGGATAGACCTCCTACGTATTCCATCTCTATCGTTGGTGGTGCACTCTGATAGGCTGTTTCATGACCATCTCTTTATGTTATCTTTCCTAGTATGCGCGCTTTCACGCTCCAGCCCTTTTGCTTTCAGTTTTTCCTTCTATAGTCTTAATACTGCCTGGTCTGCTGGGTAGTGAGATCGGATGCCTATCGGATAGGAGCGAAAAAAAAGTACCGTCTGCAAGTTGCGCACGTTAAAAATGTCACGGCAGTTGGAAATCGTAAAGAGTAGGCTTATCTCAAAGGCCGCTGCCCTGGCAAAATTTAAAAATTAGAAACCTACCCACCACAAAAATATTTATAGAATGTGTGATTCCTGTATACACACATTGGGCTTCTCGCCGGTGCTACGGAGTTTGTGCAATGTACTGAGATCCCCCTTGTGTGATCTAAGGGAGGAGATCGAAGCACTGATGGAGTTGTCCGTGTGCCATGAAGATAGTCCTTAAAACCAAACTGTTGCGAACTTCCTCCTGTTGCCCTTCAAACTGTTCAGAGTATTATGTCTTTAGTAGACACGGCAATCTAGCATCTAGGGTTACTAGCTAACAGCAAGGAACGTTCCAACTTCTCAAATAACTCCGCCACTCCAGGTTACGTTTGAGACAGATAATTTATTCATGACGAAACGATACAGCTCCATAAATGATCATACTCCTATAGTGTACAATTCTTAGAAACACATCTGTCTATGCTTCTTATATCACTTAGACAGTCCGTCATTGTCGAAGGACGATGCAATTTTTAACATTTTATATATATATATATATATTCACAGTCGACACTGAGAAGCTATAATAATAATAATAATAAATTCTTTAAGCGCCAAACACGGCGCATAAGGCAGAAACCAGTGCTCTCCAGGTTGTTCGTTGTGACGCCACTCCTCTTAGCTCTTGCACATTATTTAGGCCCAACGTTCTTCCTTCTCTTATTATTGTTCTTCTGAGTGTTTCTTTTGGTCTTCCTTTTTTCCCGCTTACCCTCAGGAACCCAAGTGAGCGCCTGTAGTGGTATTCTGTTGTTTTGCATTCGTAGGACATGACCGATATATGACCATCGTCTTTTCCTTATATAGTCGGAGACATATTTCTGCCTAGAGTCTTCTCTTATTTGTCGATTAGTCTTGAATTCTTTCCAACTGATGTTCATGAGTTTTCTAAGACATTTGTTCTCGAATGTATTCAGCTTGTTCTCCAATGATTTTGTTATTTTCCAACTCTCACAGCCGTATGTTAACACTGAGATAACATTTGAATTAAACAGACGAAGCTTGGTATGTATATTCAATGATCGTAATTTCCAAATGTTAGATAATCTATTGAAGGCGCTAGCTGCCAAAGCAATTCTAGTATGGATTTCACTTGTTGTGTCACCATCCTGAGTCATTTTACTGCCTAAATAATTGAAACTTTCAACTTTCTGTAGTTTTTCCCCGTTCAAGATGATATCAAAGGTCTCGTTAGAAAAGTTCATAGCTATACACCCTGTAAATGCAGATAACTAGATACACCTCACCGAAGATCTTGATGTATTAGTGATGGAATGACATAGGGATGTACAATATATATTCAGAAGCTCAAACACATGCGTCCACTCGCCATGACACACAATGGTAGAAGACCCCGCAGACTATATCCTCCCTTTTGCCTTTTTAGTTTCACGTCTGCCAAACAACCATATCGGCATGACGTCACTTCCTGTATTAATAAATGACTCCGTATAAAATAAACAAACAAGGAGGCCCTGTCGAGCTAACTACTATACCGACACAATCGTTATGAATTTTAATCATAACACAAACCAATGATGCATAATGTTTCTTTACATGGTTGGCATATGTTAATTCTCTAATATCGATTTATGTTAATAATTTCTTCTTTTATCGCGGGGGCTACGGGGATCGTGCTCTGTCGCCGGTGCCTCCAGCATGAGAATGGAGGTAGAGGCAGCTACTGCAGCCTTAAGATGGCTCACTGAAACTTCATTAACAAAGGCAGTCATTGTGTGTCAGACTCTCAGTCCATGCTTCGAATGGTTCAAAATGGTTGGCTAAGGCATGAATGGAAAACCTTCAAATCTGCATGAGTTGGTGCGGATCTACTGTCCTGGTCATGCAGGGGTACACGTTAATGAGACAGCTGACAGACTAGCATCAATGGTACCCACAGTGGGGATACTGGATATGGATAAGGGAGAGATACTGAGAACAATTAATGATCGCCTGTTAGAGAATGATACCACAATAGATGAATCATCAAGGTTAAGACTGTTGGAATTTGGCGTCAAACGTAAGGCTAGCAGAGATGGACGTATGAGAGGATGCACCCGTCGGGTATACAACCAGTGAGCTGCAGGAACAGTTATCATTCACACTCTTCGATATATACTGAGGGAGACTGAGCACCTATGGGTTTGCTCGGAGTGCAATGATGTTGATGATTCTGTTCAACAATAACAATTTATTCTTTTCTTGACCTTTTCACTTTATTCTATTTCCAAGAGATGGGCCCGTTCTTCTATGTCTACATTTCGTATAGTAATAAAGATAATATCTGACACTTGAGAACTCACATATTTACTTTATAAATTATTTTATCTTTATCGTGTTGTTAACTGTAGTTATGGTCATTCCTGTTCTGTTTTTCATACCTGTCATTTACTATTGTTTCGTGTCGAAGATGTGAGAAACTATTTACATTTTCCAAAATCTGTCCATACAAGTCAGTGATGGTTACTTACTCTTTTCGTGGTGTTATTGAATAGGATGTTTGAACGTTCAATGATCGGCATCAATCAATACCTTTTAGCTACCCAAGGAGCATGGGCCTTCAACAAACACATGTAAAGTCCTCCTGTCATGGGCCTTCAAAAAACACATGTCAAGTCTTCCTGTCATGGGCCTTCAACAAACACATGTCAAGTCCTCCTGTCATGGGCCTTCAACAAACACATACCAAGTCCTCCTGTCATGGGCCTTCAACAAACACATGTCAAGTCCTCCTGTCATGGGCCTTCAACAAACACATGTCAAGTCCTCCTGTCATGGGCCTTCAACAAACACATACCAAGTCCTCCTGTCATGGGCCTTCAACAAACACATACCAAGTCCTCCTGTCATGGGTCTTCAACAAACACATACCAAGTCCTCCTGTCATCGGCCTTCCACAAACACATACCAAGTCCTCCTGTCACGGGCCTTCAACAAACATATACCAAGTCCTCTTGTCATGGGCCTTTAACAAACACATACCAAGTCCTCCTGTCATGGGCCTTCAACAAACACATACCAAGTCCTCCTGTCATGGGCCTTCAACAAACACATACCAAGTCTCCCTGTCATGGGCCTTCAACAAACACATGTCAAGTCCTCCTGTCATGGGCCTTCAACAAACACATGTCAAGTCCTCCTGTCACGGACCTTCAACAAACACATGTCAAGTTCTCCTGTCATGGGCCTTCAACAAACACATGTCAAGTCCTCCTGTCATGGGTCTTCAACAAACACATATCAAGTCCTCCTGTCACGGGCCTTCAACAAACACATATCAAGTCCTCCGGTAATGGGCCTTCAACAAACACATATCAAGTCCTTCTGTCGTGGGCCTTCAACAAACACATGTCAAGTCCTCCTGTCAAGGGCCTTCAACAAACACATATCAAGTCCTCCTGTCACGGGCCTTCAACAAACACATATCAAGTCCTCCTGTAATGGGCCTTCAACAAACACATATCAAGTCCTTCTGTCGTGGGCCTTCAACAAACACATATCAAGTCCTCCTGTCAAGGGCCTTCAACAAACACATATCAAGTCCTTCTGTCATGGGCCTTCAACAAACACATGTCAAGTCCTCCTGTCATGGGTCTTCAACAAACACATATCAAGTCCTCCTGTCACGGGCCTTCAACAAACACATATCAAGTCCTCCTGTAATGGGCCTTCAACAAACACATATCAAGTCCTTCTGTCGTGGGCCTTCAACAAACACATGTCAAGTCCTCCTGTCAAGGGCCTTCAACAAACACATATCAAGTCCTCCTGTAACGGGCCTTCAACAAACACATGTCAAGTCTTCCTGTCACGTGCCATCAACTCAAGTTCTTTCCACGTTGTACTCATAATTTTAAATTATGTCTCCAGTTCTCTTCTCCTTGTGTTTTTGGTCTACCTCTGCCTCTCTTTCCCTGGGGATTCCAGAACAAGGACTGCCTTGTAATGCTACCAACAGGTTTCCTCACTGTGTGTCCTCTCCATCACCAGCGTCTTCTTCTCATCTCTTGTTCAACTGAATGATCGTTATAATCTTCTCAATTTTCTTAACGGAAATAGGAGGAAAGGTCACAAGCATCAGGTGATCATATGTCCCCTCATGCACCATTTTGGTCTACCCTGTTCAACCTAACTGACGGTGATAATTAGGGTATTTAGTGTCATTTTATATTCAATTTTGTGTTTTTTGAAAAACCTATCATTATTTGCAATAGTGTGCTCTTGACAGTTGATATTCTTCTTCTTCTTCTTCTTCCTCGTTCGCCCTGAAAAGGACGGTGGTTGCGTTGTGTCTGTTTACGCCTAAGCTGTGATATCTGCACCTTTCGGTCGACACATCCGACTTCTGCACGGCATTTTTTTAGGACCGGGTTTGCCTCTTGATCACACTCGTTGACTATTCAGCTGCAGACTGTTTCCAGGACCACCACGTGGAGGTGGAGTGCGGTCTTGACCAGCTCTGGTTCGCTGGTCCTGACGCAGGCAGTCAAGCTGTGAGTCGCTGACTGCGGTCTCTATTGCTGCGTCTTGAGGTCCCAGTTGATATTCAAATTAGTTATTTCTTACTTTTGTTCTTGGCAGTTTTAACATGTCGTTTTGTCTGTGTTACTTTATTTTGTATCACTAATTATGAGTAGTTATTTTTAGTTAAATAGATGTGGGGTTATTTTTTTTTTAAATGGTGTGTTTGTTTTTATTCATTATTAGCGCGTTTAGACTCTCTTCTGTCATTTGTTTGAAGTAAATAGTATTACACTTTTTTTATTATCTACATAATGCAATGCCTGACAATATTTATAGCTTCAATACCGTGGACTTTTCTTCAAATGTACCTACATTTTATGGAATGTAATTTTATTTTAACTAAGGGAAATAGTATAGACACGAATAATATAAAATTGTAAAGGTACAATTTTGTTGTATGTTAAATATTTCCAATACGTTTCAACAACATAATAATGAGTTTCCTGCATTATTTATAGCTTCAATACCGTGGACTTTTCTTCAGATGTACCTAAATTTTATGAAATTTTTTTTTTTTTGGTTCGGTGTTTGCCTTCTTCTGGCGAGGCGCATTCCTTTCAACCTATTTGGTTATATCAGAGCGCATTTACCATCCAAAAAAAAAGTCAACTCATTTGACTGCTAACCAGATCAGCGTTGATAGATACTAAGTCCTGAAAAGGAATAACAATATCTATCTGCTAGCATAAAGTCCTAAAAAGGACTCGCCAGCTACGCCAACGCCCGAGCTGGGCAAAAAAGTTATTGTGTCTTTTATTTTAACTAAGGGAAATAGTATAGACACGAATAATATAAAATTGTAAAGGTACAATTTTGTTATGTGTTAAGTATTTCCTTACCTCTACACCTCACGGTAGAAGGGGAACGACTAAGTAAGTAAGTAAGTTAAGTATTTCCAATACTTTTTAACGACATAATAATGAGTTTCCTGCATTATTTATAGATTTGCAGAAATACACCAACTGTTGTGTCTATTGCCGCCGTTTGATTATTTATTGAATATTATAATATTTTACAACGGATTTGCACAACCTCGTGTTATTGATCTATTTACTGAAAGCTATAGTAGTAAGTTCATAACCAAATCACACGTCTTCTATATTTGTACATGTGTCCTAATAGTCTATAATTTTTAAAAAAAATCTTAAATGTACATCTTGATATTGTCTGTTTAACATAACCATTAGTGAGTGTAATCAGATGTTATCATCTGTATTAGCGTTAGACATCAGCTTCAGTACTATGTCCTTCAATTTGTTTATTCAATGCTTACCCGGATTTTGTCAATATTTTTGGTTGCTGTTATTACTTTTGAAGACTAATAATTGTTTTAAAAAATAATAACAGTATAACCGATGGACACTGTATCTATGTTGAAACACGAGAAAAAATTTATTTAAAGAAAAATGAGAACAATTCAGGAGCCAGAAAGTAACAGCTTTCTCCGCTGGCTCCTAAATTCTTTTCATTTTTTTTTTAAATAAAATTTTTCCTGGTAAGCGAAAATATCGCACCCAAAATATTCAAAGCAACATAGCGTCAAGCAGCAAATCAAAAACTGCTTTTGGAATACATTTTGACAACGTTTATTAATATTCATGTCCCAAACAGACAAATAAAACACATGTGATCCAGTTTTTGACAGAATGTTGGTACATTCTTCTCAAACAAATTCGTGCCACTTCGGGTCATCAAAAGGTACACATGGGATCCAGAAATGTGTAAGATAGATACGGAGGGTTCGCACCTGTATAAAATCAACACCAGGCAGCTTCCTGCTGTTGCAGACTAGCGGATGTGTCCAATTGACCGGCTGTCTTGGACTAACATTGTAAAAGGTCATAGTACTCACGTGACGGAAGAACGTTTCCATGACAGACAAGAGACGGGCAATGCCTGAGCAAAGTGTCTGTTATTTTTTGTTGTTGTTGCTTTAGTTAAATAAAAATTTCGTTCAGATAGTTAAATAATAAAATAGGCAAAACTGCTCAGACACACACACACACACAAATTAAAGAAGTTTTATTCTGTTCTTACTGAAATTACAACTATTCTCTAGCATGTTAAACTAGGATGTTTTGCCTCAAACAAGACAAGAATGGAAAACTGTTTCGCAATATACAAAAGCAATGAAGAGGTGGACGGAATATTTTGAGGACCTTCTCAACAGACCAGCTCCACAAAACCCCCCACACATCCAGCCAGCAGAAGAAAGAGCTACAAATTAACTGTGAAAGATCAGCGAAGGAAGAAATAAAGAAAGCCATAAAGCTTCAAAGAGAGAAAAGCGGCTGGACCAGACGGCAGTCCAGCAGAGGCCATCAAAGCAGATACTTACACGGTTACAGAGATGTTATATAAATTACTTTGTAAAGTCTGGGAAAGGGAAGAGATACCAGTAGAATGGAAGGAAGGATATCTGGTTAAGCTGCCTAAGAAGCGAAAATTACAAGAGAGCACAATTTATAGAGGAATAATGTTACTATCAGTGCCAGGAAAAGTATTAAACAGGATAATCCTCGAGAGATTAAAAGGGTCCATAGACAAGAGACTGGGAGATGAACAGGCAGGTTTTCGACCAAACAGATCCTGTACAGACCAGATAGCCACTTCGAGATGAAAAAAGTCTGGAATGGAATTGTGGTAAAATGCACCGTTTTAACCCTCCAGCTCAAATTATAATGATAATACTGTATTTGAATTTTGTTCCAATACGCCAAGATAGATCTTCTACACATGCCGCCACCATTGCTCTACCCTGCTCATATTTCTCAAAAGTCCAATTCTAGTGACGTAAAGTTACCGTTTATAACCCGCTACTATAAAAATTTGAAAATTGTCAAGGTCGATAATATCTAATGCAAATTATTGGACACTACTTGAATTTTTTTAACTAACGTATTCTAAGAATCTATTATTAGTTACAACATGCGACAGTTGTCGTTATACGTCGTTTTTTTTCAGAACGGGGCAAAATGCAACTGAGAAATAAAAAACTACATTTGAAAAATACTCGAGAAATAAATTACAGTAGTTAAATATTTTTCTTTTCAAGAACGTTGCATTTTCAAAAAACGCCAGCTAGCGGCTTGCGTTTTGAATCTATTAACGCCACGCGATGGTACCCATCCCTATTACCAAAGGCTTTTTCGTTACTCCGTACTAATTTTTAAATATAACATGAAACCGTTTTGGCCGTCGGCCAACACGTGTTTCGTCTTCAAAAAAAAAAAAGAAAAAAAAAGACGGGAGATAGAGAGAAGAGCGGGGTTAGCATGGAAAAAGTCTAAACCCACTTGGTTATTGTCAAACTGAAACTAATGAACCAAATGAGAGGCAGGGAAGAGAAAAGTACAAAGATGCAAACTTAGATAAAGACGTAGATGAAAACATACTGGCTAGATAAAGGACACTAGCCTGATTAATAATCACTTTCCAGCTTTTAAATCGCTTCAAAAGTGACTGAGTTATCGCATAAAATAAAAATTGACAACAGATAGACGGACACACTGATATCCCAGCTCAATTTAAAGGCTACATTTTTCTAGTCGCGTTGGTTGGAAACAAGTCAAATTGGCTTGCCTCATTTTGATAGGCCCTACTAGTGAGGAAGGGAGAGGTAACTTTGAAGTTTTGCCCGCCTAAAGCGACACATAGTCTAAACAGTAATATTAGAATCAGACTGACGAACTTATTGATAAACGTACATAAATGTTTGGGATTTTCAAAAAAGAGTCAAATCGGCGTAATTTAAACTGATTGGCTAACGTTAGTATAGACATAGAGGGAATAAAACTAACACTTTTGCTACGCATGGTGCCACTTGACAAATATTTCCTACAAGCAAGGTTCAAGGCAGGGCAATTAGTGACCGAATTTGCCTTTGCGTCTGAAATAGCAGCTATCTAGAGTTGACCCATTGATAGCCTGTTAACCTTTAACAAATTGTGTGATTTATTTCATTGATTGCGGTAAGATGAATAACCTTTTTTAATACATTATTAGATGTAGAGGCCAACCCAGATAGGGCGCCATAACATTGTGTGTGTACGACATTTGCCTTTGTGGAAGATTGCGACATACTAGGAGCACAGGCATGTCTCAGCAGATTTAGGAAGCAAATCAAAATAAACTTGAGTTGAATAATATCATACATTATTCGGACTGTAAGACCAGAAAGTCACTGACAAGCCTATTGTTATATTAACTCTGGAGAAAAAGAAAAGATTGTATTTCAGCTGAAGATGAAGATGATGTATAGTGACAGGGGCGTTGAGACTATGTGGAAAAGAAGATACCCACTGTTTATGAAGCAGTCACAGTAAAGTTAAAGACTGTAGCTAATTTGGTTAGCTCTTTTATCTGATCACAATACATGTTTAATGATGTTAAATTGGTAGTGGTGGAGATAATTAACTAGAGACTTAGGGAGGCTTGTTCCTCTTGTTTCAGGGTTACATCACACAGTATCAAGTTGGTCAGAAGCCGGAGATTCAGAATTTGAGGCAACCTACCGGTTGTTTCTATATCGAAGCCTAAGAATATTAGCAGTCTCCAGTATACACTGTAGTGTAGCAGTGTGCAGTTTTCTCGAGCAAGTCATTCAGTGTCAACAAGAATTCAAAGATAAGCAAAAATCTTGCGGGCTTATATGCAAACTCAAATGTGTTTAATCTCCACCCTATTCAGAAACAGTTTGTGATATGATGCGAAAACCAGTTTTTCCCAATATTGACTCTTCATAGAACAGTATTTTCCAACAGGGAATAAAAGTTTATAAACATTAACATATTAAGATATATTGGACAGATGTCCTTCATGTGTATTTAATTTGGTATAAAACCATATTTTCACTTTTAAGTTTTAAACATTCCTGTCCTAAAAAATTTGAGGGACAGGAAATTAAAATTGTACATATACGAGTATATCATAACTTTAAACCCAGTCTTGTTTATTCGATTTTAGTGAGTTAAAATTGTATTTGTTTAACGCAATTATCACTACATTTTTCATTACCCTAGACACCAAGCCATATAAATAACATCACAAACACTAGATACCCAAAATAAATCGCAGAGTGAGATCGTAGGGTGGTAGCAGTCAGGTACCCTGAGAACATCATCCTCAACTATTAGACTCAGGGACTTGCATAGCTGACCTCACTCTGTAGACACATACTGACTACTTCTCTTTAACATCAAAACCCACCACATATATTGGGGTCCCGTCCCGGGATTTTTAATTACCTGTAACACCATAGATCCAGGGTATCCCCATAGTAATAAAATTTATAATATTTATAAGGTGGAGAATTGTTTGAGTTGGCATAGCCCTTAATTAATTAATTAATTATAACATTTGTTAGTTATTTTAGTTAGATTAACTATAATTTAGTACCAGATAAAAGATGGCAGATTTGGCCAAATTTAGATCGGCTGCTCTACAGTCTGCAAAGGAAATGGAAATGGAGGGGCAAGTTCTGGTTCAATATGTAACATCAGAATGCGATAAGTTCATTGAGAGGGAAGATAGGAGGTTAACTGAAGAAAAGAGGTTACAATTAGAAGATGCTAGGGAGGCTAGGAAATTAGAGGCTGAGAGGGAGGCTGAGATTAAAAGGCTCCAGTTGGAAGAAAAGAAATTAGAGGCTGAAAAGGAAGAAAGAAGACAGGTTGCAGAAAGGGAAGCAGAAGACAAACGGGTACAAAGGGAAGCAGAAGACAAACGGTTACAAAGGGAACATGAGCTACGACTAAGAGAGTTAGAATTGCAAGGCCATGCTCCTGAAATTGGAAACAGCCCATCTACCTCTGATGCAAGTGCTAGTCAGGGAGCCTCCAACTCAGCAATGGGGTTTCATCTAGACCCCTTTGTAGAAGAAGAGGATGACATTGAGTCCTTCCTCTCTAGATTTGAAAGATTAGCTACAAGTCATGGTCTAGAGAGGGAAAAGTGGAGTTTGAAAGTATCTCAGAGACTTAGAGGAACATCGTATGAGGTATTTTCAAAATTGAGCCGGGAAGATCAGGAAGACCATGACATATTAAAACAGGCTCTTTTAATTAGATCGGAGAAGAATGGTGAGCTTTATAGAAAGAGATTTAGAAATGCTAAGCTCCTGTCTGGGGAGACATATCATCAATTCTCTGCAAGGTTGGAAACATATTTAGAGAAATGGACTGCTCTGGGGAAAACCCAAGATTTAAAGGAAATGATCATGATAGAGCAGGTGAGAGAGTCCATGGCTCCAGACATGAGAAAGTTTCTTATGGAACAGGGTGCGGAGAGGTTAGATGATGTGCTCAATGTTGCTGAGAGGTATCAGGCAGCCCAGGCAGAAGTAGCTGGCGCTAAAAAGAAACAGGTAGACAATAATAAAGCTCCTCTACCCCATAATAAGTTTGACACTAGAGATCAGGGTAACAGGGGTAAACCCAACTATAATAGACCCAGATTTGACCCTCGAGATAGAAACTCGCAATTCAATTAGAGGAAACCCTACAGACCGGAAAGTAAATATTGCAAATTCTGTAGGATGAATAACCATAATACAAAAGACTGTAGGAAGAAAAATAATCCTCCTTACCACGCTGCATGCCTTAAAACAGGAAGTAAGGGACAAAAAGGAAAACCTACTGGACAGCAGGAACCTTATCATCCCCCTGTATGTGAAGACGTAGTATGTAATGGGGCCACCATCAGGTGCCTTTATGATACTGAATTGGATTTTGACTCAGTCGTAAGTTCTCACCTGGTTCACCCAGATCAGTATACCACAGAAACCGTGGAAATACAAGCGGCAACCAAGGAAGTAGCAACTATGACACTTCCCATAGCAAGAATAAGTGTAAAAACACGCTGTGTGGAAGGAGTGATTAGAGCAGCAGTGATAAACGAACCAATCTACCCTCTGATATTGGGGTGTAGATATGTCTTTTTGGGAAACCACAAAAGACCTGCGATTATGGCAACAGTACAGACCAGATCACAAGCAAGGAAGGAGGATGAAAACCCAATAAATACTCATCCAGAGGCGATGAGGAAGGCACCGGCTGAGGATAGGTCACTAAAGCCGTGTTTCAAGAAACTCCCAAAATGCCATACCCCTCCAAACAAAGGAGACTTTTATATGAAGAATAAACTCATGTATAGGAAGGCTGGAACTGGTTCCACTGGTCATGGACAGCTGGTACTTCCCACTTCATATAAAGAAAAGGAGTTAGGACATGCGATTCCCTTCAGTGGTCATATGGGGATCAGCGCCACAGGACAGCGTATAGCTTATCATTTCTTCTGGCCAGGGATAACGGAAGATATAAAAAGATATGTCAAATCCTGTCCAGAATGCCAAAGGTAGCTCCAAAACATTGGACTGCCCCAGCAACTCTAGGGGAGATGCCAATCGTGGAAACCCCTTTCGAAAGAGTTGCAGTGGATATTGTGGGACCTCTCACACGTACCAAGAGGAGGAACAGTTACATCCTTACTCTGGTGGACACTTGTTCTATGTGGGGAGAGGCGGTAGCCTTGTCATCAATCGATTCGAAACATGTGGCAGAGGCATTACTTACGATATTCACGAGGTTAGGATTTCCCCACCAAATCTTGACTGATAATGGATCACAGTTTAAGGGGAGACTAACTGAGGAAGATTTCAGGATCTTCCAAGCCAGACACTTTCGTTGTAGTCCGTATCACCCCCAAGGGAACGGCCAGGTGGAAAGGTTTAACGGGACACTTATCTCCATCCTGAGAAAGTTGGCACATGAGAAACCTGATACGTGGGATAAATACTTACCCGCGGCCCTGTTTGCTTATCGGGAAGTCCCACATATTTCGACTGGAATGGCACCAGCAACACTGCTATTTGGCAGACCAATCAAAGGTCCATTGGAAGCCTTATTGAGGACGTGGACAGATGAGAAAGCAGAGGAGACTGTTACCTCATCATATCAGTATGTGAACGAGCTGACCACTCGCTTAAAAACTGGCTGGAAACTTGCAAATGATAACCTAAGACAAGCCAGGAAGAAACATGCTGCATATTACAATAAGAAAGCGAAGGATAGGGAACTAGCTGTGGGAGAGAAGGTGCTTCTTCTACTACCGGGCAGCAGCAACAAACTTCAAATTGGATGGCAAGGTCCATACACAGTTTTGGAAAAGGTATCTAGAACTAACTACAAGATAGACAAGAAAGGGAAGGAAAAAGTCTATCACGTGAACCTTCTCAAGAAATACAATGAGAGAAACAATGTGGAAGGGACACATTTGATGACCTTAGCCATAGCCACTGAGATGAAGAATGAACCTCTCACCTCTGTTGAATACCCACTGATACCCTGTGAGACTCCTGCACAGGTAAAGATCAGTAAACATCTGACAACAAGGCAGAGGAAGAAGATTCAAAAGGTTCTGGAGAATCATACAGACGTGTTAACGGATAGACCGGGGCACACAAACTTGTTGGAATATGACATGAAACTACTAGACCCAACACCCATCTGTATGAGAGCCTATACTATCTCATTCGCAAAAGAGAAAGCTTTGAAAGAGGAGATAGATTATCTGTTACAAGAAGGGATCATTTCTCAAAGTGAATCTCCGTATAGCTCCAGTGTGGTATTGTTGAGGAAACCCTCTGGGGAACATAGACTGTGCATAGATTACAGGAAACTGAATGCTGTCACAGAAAGTCAGGTGGATCCATTACCTGATACTAACCAACTGTTTGCCAGGTTGAACAAGGCAAAATATTTTTCAAAGGTAGATCTCAGTAAGGGATATTACCAAATTCCAGTGAAGCCTGAGATCCGACCTTATCTGGCGTTTAGCACATCGGAAGCGCACTGTGAGTTTAACATGTTACCGTTTGGATTGAAGAATGCCCCGAGTGTGTTTTCCAGAATGATGCGAAAATTGTTGGATCCACTGAAAGACCCATGTATAACAAATTTTATGGATGATATCCTCATCGCTACGGAAACATTTGTAGAACACGTTAACTCTTTGAATATGCTATTTGATAGACTCAGAGAGGCAAATTTGACTGCTAGACCAACAAAATGTTGTATTAGATGCAAGGAATTGGAATTCTTGGGACATACAGTACATCAGGGTAGTATGACCCTTGACCCCCAAGAACCTGGAGAAATTACAGAGAGCACCCAGACCACATACTAACAAGGATGTGCGATCCTTTGTGTCACTTTGTGGCTTTTATCAAAAGTACATTAAAAACTTTAACTCTGTGTGTGCGCCTCTGACGGATTTAACTCGCAAAGGAAAACCGGATAAAATTGAATAGTCGGCAGAATGTGAATTGGCATATAATGAGTTAAAGGAAAAACTCACCAGCAAGCCTATATTGACATTACCTTATTTGAGTCAGGAATTCGTGGTAAGAACGGACGCTAGTAATGTGGGCTTGGGGGCCACTTTGTTACAAAGGTCCACTTCACCAGCTGGGGAATTGAACCCAGTTGCTTATGCCAGTCGCAAATTAAACCGAGCAGAAACAAATTACTCAACAATTGAAAAAGAATGTTTGGCTTTAGTCTGGGCGATCAAGAAGTTCCAGATCTATTTATATGGTAGAACATTCGTGGTACAATCAGATCATCAGCCATTAGTATTTTTGGCCCAGGCAAAACATGGAAATGCCCGTTTATTAAGGTGGTCTTTGCTCATTCAACCTTACTCGTTTACCATTGAATACATTCCTGGATCGCAGAATGTTGGGGCAGATTTTTTGAGTAGGCACCCACCTGCAGAAACACAGGATAGTCATAAGGCCTAGTTGAGTTAATTTGATCGGGATTGTTAACACGGATTATAAAGATGCCTTGGGATGCATCCTTTTAAGAGGGGAGGTGTGTGGTAAAATGCACCTTTTTAACCCTCCAGCTCAAATTATAATGATAATACTGTATTTGAATTTTGTTCCAATACGCCAAGATAGAACTTCTACACATCCCGCCACCATTGCTCTACCCTGCTCATATTTCTCAAAAGTCCAATTCTAGTGACGTAAAGTTACCGTTTATAACCCGCTACTATAAAAATTTGAAAATTGTCAAGGTCGATAATATCTAATGCAAAATATTGGACACTACTTGAATTTTTTTAACTAACGTATTCTAAGAATCTATTATTAGTTACAACATGCGACAGTTGTCGTTATACGTGGTTTTTTTTCAGAACGGGGCAAAATGCAGCTGAGAAATAAATAACTACATTTGAAAAATACTCGAGAAATAAATTACAGTAGCGGCTTGCGTTTTGAATCTATTAACGCCATGCGATGCTACCCATCCCTATTACCAAAGGCTTTTTCGTTACTCCGTACTAATTTTTAAATATAACATGAAACCGTTTTGGCCGTCGGCCAACACGTGTTTCGTCTTCAAAAAAAAAAAAAGAAAAAAAAAGACGGGAGATAGAGAGAAGAGCGGGGTTAGCATGGAAAAAGTCTAAACCCACTTGGTTATTGTCAAACTGAAATTAATGAACCAAATGAGAGGCAGAGGAGAGAAAAGTACAAAGATGCAAACTTAGATAAAGACGTAGATGAAAACATACTGGCTAGATAAAGGACACTAGCCTGATTAATAATCACTTTCCAGCTTTTAAATCGCTTCAAAAGTGACTGAGTTATCGCATAAAATAAAAATTGACAACAGATAGACGGACACACTGATATCCCAGCTCAATTTAAATGTTACATTTTTCTAGTCGCGTTGGTTGGAAACAAGTCAAATTGGCTTGCCTCATTTTGATAGGCCCTACTAGTGAGGAAGGGAGAGGTAACTTTGAAGTTTTGCCAGCCTAAAGCGACACATAGTCTAAACAGTAATATTAGAATCAGACTGACGAACTTATTGATAAACGTACATAAATGTTTGGGATTTTCAAAAAAGAGTCAAATCGGCGTAGTTTAAACTGATTGGCTAATGTTAGTATAGACATAGAGGGAATAAAACTAACGCTTTTGCTACGCATAGTGCCACTTGACAAATATTTCCTACAAGCAAGGTTCAAGGCAGGGCAATTAGTGACCGAATTTGCCTTTGCGTCTGAAATAGCAGCTATCTAGAGTTGACCCATTGATAGCCGATTAACCTTTTACAAATTGTGTGATTTATTTCATTGATTGCGGTAAGATGAATAACCTTTTTTAATACATTATTAGATGTAGAGGCCAACCCAGATAGGGCGCCATAACATTGTGTGTGTACGACATTTGCCTTTGTGGAAGATTGCGACATACTAGGAGCACAGGCATGTCTAAGCAGACTTAGGAAGCAAATCAAAATAAACTTGAGTTGAATAATATCATACATTATTTGGACTGTAAGACCAGAAAGTCACTGGCAGGCCTATTGTTATATTAACTCTGGAGAAAAAGAAAAGATTGTATTTCAGCTGAAGATGAAGATGATGTATAGTGACAGGGGCGTTGAGACTATGTGGAAAAGAAGATACCCACTGTTTATGAAGCAGTCACAGTAAAGTTAAAGACTGTAGCTAATTTGGTTAGCTCTTTTATCTGATCACAATACATGTTTAATGATGTTAAATTGGTAGTGGTGGAGATAATTAACTAGAGACTTAGGGAGGCTTGTTCCTCTTGTTTCAGGGTTACATCACCCAGTATCAAGTTGGTCAGAAGCCGGAGCTGCAGAATTTGAGGCAACCTACCGGTTGTTTCTATATCGAAGCCTAAGAGTATTAGCAGTCTCCAGTATACACTGTAGTGAAGCAGTGTGCAGTTTTTCTCGAGCAAGTCATTCAGTGTCAACAAGAATTCACAGATAAGCCAAAATCTTGCGGGCTTCTATGCACACTCAAATGTGTTTAATCTCCACCCTATTTAGAAACAGTTTTGTGATATGATGCGAAAACCAGTTTTTCCCAATATTGACTCTTCATAGAACAGTATTTTCCAACAGGGAATAAAAGTTTATAAACATTAACATATTAAGATATATTGGACAGATGTCCTTCATGTGTATTTAATTTGGTATAAAACCATATTTTCACTTTTAAGTTTTAAACATTCCTGTCCTAAAAAAATTTGAGGGACAGGAAATTAAAATTGTACATATATATCATAACTTTAAACCCAGTCTTGTTTATTCGATTTTAGTGAGTTAAAATTGTATTTGTTTAACGCAATTATCACTACATCTTTCATTACCCTAGACACCAAGCCATATAAATAACATCACAAACACTAGATACCCAAAATAAATCGCAGAGTGAGATCGTAGGGTGGTAGCAGTCAGGTACCTGAGAACATCATCCTCAACTATTAGACTCAGGGACTTGCATAGCTGACCTCACTCTGTAGACACATACTGACTACTTCTCTTTAACATCCAAACCCACCACAGGAATTCATCACTATACACTGGATTTGTGAATTACTAAAGAGCATTTGACAGTGTAGACAGGGAATCGCTTTGGAAATTGATGAGGCACTATGGAGTTCCCCTGAAGATCATTAATTTAATAAAGAAAACTTATGAAGACATGACATGCAGAGTTCTTCATGAAGGACAACTTACAGAACCGTTTTGGGATAAGAACAGGAGTGAGACAGGGATGCCTTTTGTATCCATTTCTTTTCTTACTAGCAATAGATTGGGTTATGGAAACAACGACGACACACAACAGAAATGGAATCCAGTGGAATCTGACTAAACAGTTAGATGATCTATATTTTGCTGATGACTTGGCTCTCCTGTCCTATAACCATAATCAGATGCAGGACAAAATGAATACACTAGATGAGAGGTCACAGCAATTGGGTCTGAAAATACAGTGGGAAAAGACAAGGAAATGATAACAGGGTTGAACTTGAAGAAACACCACTACACGATTTATGAAAATAAGAATACGAAAAGCAAGAGGAGATTTCATTGCATTGGGAAATATATTGGAAAATATATGGAGATCAAGAGAAATTTGATCCAACACAAAAATCAGTATCTTCAACTCAAATGTAAAGTCAGTACTATTATATGGTTCTGAAACACGGAGAACAACAAAAACAACAACCAAAAAGCTACAGACTTTCATAAATGGGTGCTTGCGTAGAATAGAAGGATTAAAATGGTATGACAAGGTTACCAATGTGGAACTGATGACAAGAACTAAACAAGTGCCAGTGGAACAAGAGATGAGAAGAAGACGCTGGTAATGGATAGGACACACACTGAGGAAACCTGTCGATAGCATTACAAGACAGTCCTTGTTCTGGAACCCTCATGGCAAAAGAGGCAGATGTAGACCAAGAAGCACATAAAGAAGAGAGCTGGAAACAGAGGTCAAAATGATGAAGAGAACGTGGAAAGAACTTGATCTGATGGCACGTGACAGGAGGACTTGGCATGTGTTTGTTGAAGGCCTATGCTCCTTGGGGAGCGGAGGGTTTTGAAAGGAATGAAAGGAAGAACCCCGGGGTCTTTGAAGAGAGAAAGAAAGAGCAGAACGACTGCACCCTCAAGCACGTCGTGTAAGGCGACTAATAATGAGGTTGCACATAGGGTTGGCAACTTCATCATCCTATACATAAAATCCCAGCTTTTTCTGTCAGTGCGTAACGCTAAGGGATGCAACTTTGGTTGAAGGCTAGACATTAATTGTATTGTTTCCCTTATATGTACTCTCTCGAAAATAGTAACACTTACCAAAGAAGAATGCGCAAATGACGGTGTGCATGAACAGTTTGATTATACTGTATGGAAAGAAGTCAACAACACAACTGATAAACAGTACATGAACTGGAGACAGGAAGATGCGGAGATCCATGATTTAAGTTGTACCAGATTAAAACAACAGAAAATCAAGATGCCCTTCTGTCATGTTCAGACTTTTAACATCAGATGTAAAACAAATATTTTGGGTTTTTAAAAAAATACTTTTCAATAAGTAAAATTGCCGTTAGGTATTAATGCTTTGGAATTTAATTCCCGTCTTATGACGGGATTTTATACTAGTTTAAAATAAAATGGATAGGTATGGAAAAAAAAAATCGAAAAAGGTGATTCTTCTTACGAGGACAAAAGACAAAGAAAATAGCCAACGTTACGGCCACAAGGCCTTCGTCAGGGAAAGGAAAGAAAGTGAAGGCTAGATATGACACATAAGAACCTAAATAAATATAAAAATTAATCCTAGGTGCTTCCCTTAAGACATCGAAGTCCTACCACTTATGCTTCCCGCGAACGGACGAGCGTGCCGTGAAAAGCTAAAAAATTTAAAATAAAACAACTGCTGCAAGAGTAGGTGAATGCAAGGAGACCGGCTCCATTGACAGCTCCATCTCCATGCCCTATAGGGAGTGAAAAGGGGGAAAAAATGATGAATAATGATGAATTATAACTTTTCTCCAGCAGCGTACCAGTATGTTTCGGTAACCCCCTCACCGGGCCGACGATGCCTGTTGTGTCAGCACTCCAAACAGCTCGACCTACGACTTCAGTTGCCTTCCCTCTTGTTCTCGACATTTCCTTTCCCCACTTAACCAAACAGTGCAAGCAGATTACCAGGTAATAAATGTTCATATTTTCTTAGAATGTCTATTTACCTTGACCTTTCAACTTACAAGCTTTTCCTTCAACTGTACAAACAAGACGAGTCGTTAGTTATTCCAGTGCGTGTACGGGAGATATTCCAGATGATATCAACTGGGTTATTCCCATACTAAGAACAGCTTGAACTGACTTTATCTTCAAGTGCCATGCCTGTTGGCGTAGGTGATCATGTGTCTCCACAGTGTCCTGTCTCCAGTATTGTTTATCATTACTGTTGTTGACTACTTTCTATGACGTCAGACTGTCCAGTATTTTCTCTCATTATCGTCCCGTCTCTTTGTCCTTCTTTCTAGTTCAATCAATCAATACCCTTTAGCTCCCCAAGGAGCATAGGCCTTCAACAAACACATGCCAAGTCCTCCTGTCACGTGCCATCCGCTCAAGTTCTTTCATGTTTTCCTCAACATTTTCACCTCTGTATCCAGTTCTCTTCTCCATGTGTTGTTTGGTCTACCTCTGCATCTCTGTCCCTGAAGATTCCAGAACAAGGACTGCCTTGTAATGCTATCAACAGGTTTCCTCAATGTGTGTCCTATCCATCGCCAGCGTCTTCTTCTCAACTCTTGTTCCACTGGCACTTGTCTGGTTCTTGTCCTCAGTTCCACATTTTTGACTTTGTCATACCATTTCAGTCCTTCTATTCTACACAAGCACTCGTTTATAAAAGTCTGTAGCTTTTTGGTTGTTGTTTTTGTTGTTCTCCATGTTTCAGAGCCATACAATAGGATTGACTTGACATCTGAGTTGATTTCTCTTATTCTCCATATATTTCCCAATGCAATGAAAGCTCCTCTTGTTTTTTGTATTCTTATTTTGATATCATTGTTGTGGTAAAGTGGGATGTTATAAATATTTATAGGGGACTTAGTGTACTGACTGAGATCAGCTGTGAAGGTATCTGTATCTAATAAGTGTAGTGTATTACAGATAACCTTACTTGCTACCACATTTAGATCTCAATCAGACTTATTCTGGAATATTGTGATGACTACGTTGAATGTCCAGGGTTATGATAGTGCTGAAGTGTATGTTCACAACAACCAACAGACAGATAAACACTATAATTTAAAATCCACAATACTTTACAACACTGTGACACGCACATACATAGAACACTCTATAAGACTATCTTAAGTAAATCAAGTGTTAACTTTTAAAATATGTATTAATTCCTTTCAATAATAGATATCCTGATTCAACTACAAAGTGAATCAGGAATCACAATCAAATGTAATCACAAGTTGTATATACACAATTTATACATAGGATCTTTGTCCTGACATATAATATTATTACAATATGGGTGTAAGTTGTGAGGTAGTACTATGAGGTAATACTGGCTTTTAAAGCTAGGTTGTTGTTTGTCATCATGACTTCATGTGTTTGTTACTGGTGGAAATAATATTGGAAAGGTTCACAGTTTCTTTTATTTGAAAACAAATAAATGTCCCTCATTATTTTATGTACAGTCAATTTTAGATGGGGGGGTATACAAGATTGAGCTGCTCTGGCCAACGAATCTTATCTTCTGAGTGGGCGGCAGGAAAACTGTTCCTCTGCTCGCTTGCTCCTCAGTTTGTCTTGAGACACAACACTGGTCTATATCTCGACCAAGGAGTATGCGACCAAACTCTGGATTCAGCAAAACTCAGACCAGGTGCTGCTCCAATATTTTCAGTACCACGGTCCCTGAAATAAGAAGGTGTACCTCC
This sequence comes from Oreohelix idahoensis, assembly GCA_024509875.1. Lineage (NCBI taxonomy): Eukaryota > Metazoa > Mollusca > Gastropoda > Stylommatophora > Oreohelicidae > Oreohelix > Oreohelix idahoensis. The sequence continues at coordinate 306,071 of JAMPIV010002227.1, read as the reverse complement.
TACTTCAGAACGAAATTATAACCTATTTCCACACTGAAGCACATTACATTACAAACACCAAGAGTTCAGCGCTGTAGGCCAACTTCTAGCTTCTCATGTAACAATATACCCAGTATTCCTCTCCCTAATGGTTACAACGCCTCTGCAATTCCAGCATTAATTCCTTCTATAATACAATAAGATAGGTGTCCATAGTACTATTTGGCAATCCATAAATTGCCTATGCAGTTATACTCCTCTCCGACAAGATGTTCCATGGTGGAGCAATATATAGGCCTTGCCTCATGTTTGCTACTGAACTACACACAGACAGACAGTAATTTATCATTCACATTCAATTTTCATCTAAAAGATATCAAATAATGTCTAAGCTTTACCACAATTCATGGAAATATTAAACAAGTACGTTGACTGGCGATGAGTTATGGCAACAATTCCGTTCTGCCTCTGTCCCAGGCTTTTGATTAGAAATATATGAATGCTGGTTCTCAACGCACTTGCTTTCTTAGTAAGTTTATTTTCAAAAAAGTGGCCCTGAACAGACGCTCCTAATTGAACTATATCAAAATGCTTAAGCCAATGAGACCATGTTTACAAAGGCCTTTGAAAAAAAAATTTACCCTTCCTAACCGTATTCCATTAACAACCAAAAATTAGTATTTGCAGTCGACAAAATCATGTTTTTCGCCTTACATAAAAATTATTCTAGCCAATCAAATTCGGAATTTAAACGAGTTGGCCTCATTTTTTCCCCCCCCTAAAGCCATGAGCAAAATATGCAATCTTGTGGCTGTCAGACAACACCAACTATATAAAATTTTGGCTATATATTTGTTAATTATTAGACTATTTGGCATAACACCTAACTCTTCTTCTGTAGTCAGGCAAGTCCTAAGGCCACCCAAATATATATAAGTTTTTCACTGGGGCCTAAGTGGCTTCGTTTACAAATAAAAAAATGTAATTATAGGAATAAGTCGTGTGTTTATATTTCTTTACCACCCGTTCACTTCTACATCATAGGAGCCACTGCAGATCTAACTCTACTACCCCCCCCTCACTCACTCCACGCACCGATCCACACCCCACCCCAGCGCCCACGTCTTAGCACACACACACACCCTCAACCACGACCCGCCAACAATCAACACACAGTTCCAATACACACACACACACACACACTACACCACATGTTTTTTTATACAACCCCTTCATACCGTTGCACAACACCATAGAGCGCGATAAGATGAGAACACTTTCACATGCTGTCATCCAACAGGAGATCTCCAACTCCAAGCAGACCCCTACCTGCTTTTCACACTCGCGACCACCCCCACTATCGCTCACATACGTATGCGTAGAATAATGCTTTGGGGGGGGTGGAAGGGTGTGGGTTTATATAATAATAGAAGGCACGACTGGACAGGGCTCGTGGTGAGTATGGCCAGCACATAACCTACACCCCCACAGAGACTATTTTGCTATATCGTCGTGAGAGTTCCTCAAATTATCAATTACTGTACATATCGAACTATGACTTAGATATTCTCTTGATATCTTCTCTACTACACTACACATAAAGTACACACTAGCCCACTCAGACACCATACACCTCATCATAGCACTACATTATAAGCCATAAGAAACAAAGCGTTATACACACTGGGTAATGGTGTTTTGGAATGGTTAGGAGTGATGTGAGAGTACGAGCCAGATAATGTATGCTGATGAGAATTCTAGCATGTAGTTGACTTCACACAAGCTCACCTTTCGTATAGCATCAAAATAATAGATTAAAATAGTCATGAATACATTTGTGTGGGGTGTTTATTAGAATCTACGTACTGAGAGATCTCGGTCTACTTTAGATAGAACTTCTAGCTACTCCTCATGATGACTCATAGGAGCGATTTACTGCACAACGCAGATAGTCCCAAAAACAATCCGTTCAGGATCAATATGTCATGAGGATGAGAAATAACATCTCTATCTAAGGTGAAAGATACTCATACTTTATCGAGAAAAATCGGACTAGACAATCGGCCACTATATATCACACAAATCAGATCTCGAACTACCACACACTGACCGTCTGAGATACCATTCAAATAAAAAACTATAGACCTGATACAGAAATATTAAAATTAGATCGATCATTAGAGTGTAGCTGGTACTTCTCTTCTTGAAGACCCGGAGAGCACACATATCTGTGTATAGATGAGTCTAGCCATGAGATTGTAATGTAGGAAAGCTGTACAGATGAGTTTGGCTCTACACATAAAATTGATAAAGATAGTATTAAGCGAGTGAGCGCGTCTCACACATGGGAATTTGCGCGCGCGACAGTTATTCGATAGATTGAAGGGTATATGTGGGCGGAAAAAGAAGAGCGTCGTCATCTTAAAGTATCTACATATTCGGCGAGGAGATAGTAATTTGCGGGCAGGAGAGACTAAAACAGAAATATAATTTAATAGATAGAACTTAAACATGCAATACACATCACTACACAGCATCTGCGCATAATCGGCGAGAGAGCTGCTCTCAATCTACAGTTCCACATATACGAGCAGAGACAATCTAAATGAACGTCAGCTACCGAAAGAGGGTAAAAATATCAAATAAGATATGACGATGATAGCGAAAAATACATCTTACTGCATAGATAATATCCACTACAGCCCGATCACAATAATTTAAAAATGGGAGGTTAAAAGCCCCGATTAATACACACCACACACGAACGATTACGACACAGCTAAATATAGATATGAACTATCTCTCTCACCCTGACCTACCACCGAAGGGTATTAATAAGAATAAAAATGCATCTATCTGTGGTTCTATGTATAAAAGGTGTCACTACCTCGATCGTCTAATGATAATTACCGTATAAAGACGTAAACATAATATGAATTTAATATTATATATTATAAATAAATCTGCCTCTCCATCTAACAGAGCGTTCTTAATAACTAGATGATACACACACACACATAACCACTGAGTAAAGATTCGAAAGGGGATTTCATGGTAGAAAATTATAAAATTTCAGGTCATAATATGACTATTCGAAGCGAACGCTCTCTCTGCGAGTCATACGCAAGAATGACAAGGAGACACAGCGGGTACAAAATTAGCCATCACTATGGACATCTCAGCAAGCAGAGGATCAGGAGCTCTCGAGTGCTAAGCTGAGCGATTATGTTGGGGGGGGGGGTGAAGAGCTGCTGGTATTTTGAAGATGATTATGGATATGGAGAGGTATTATTTGGCTGAGGGAGTGGGGGTTATGTGCGTCCAGAATGCAGATGATATCTAAGATGTGTTGGAAAGGTTGGGTATTCAGGTAGGGGATTGTGGAGGGGAGGAGGGGAGAGGATGTGTAATAAGTTTAGTATAGAATGAGTGAAGTGGATGGGAGGGAATAGTTGAGGAAAGGGATGACTATTGTGTTGGAATAGGAAGGAATTGTTGGTTTGAAAGGTGTAGAAGACCGACCTCAGGATGCTGTGGATTTTCGCCGTTGGAGATGGGTTATCTTCTGCATGTATGGGTTTTTTGAGAATGTTAAGTGGTGGGGGTTAAGGTGGTTGTGTGGGGAGTTGGGAGGTTGTGAGATTAAGTATGATGAGGGGAGTGGGAAGTTGAAGGGGTGGAATACATGTTGTTGTTGTGGTTGTGAAAAAGGAAGATCGTTACTTAGTGGTGATGGCAGAAAAGTGGGGTATGTAAATAGGATGTGGTGAGTATGGTATAGTAGAGGAGAGGGGGGGGGGGTGGAGGAAGTGGAGAATTCACAAGTGTGGGAAAGTCTCTCTGATGAGACACAAGTCTGGTGAGATAAAGGATAAGAAATCGGCTGGTGAAAGCAATGGAAAGATATGTTATAGAGGATCTATATGAGTGTTGATAGGAGTGAAATTGGGGAATTAAGTTGTGGTTAAGATATCCTTCGGGATGCGACCATCTTCCATGCGGCGGACATGGCCAAGCCAGCGTAGTCTGCGCTGTCTAAGCAGTGTATACATGCTTTGAAGGCCAGCACGTGACAACACCTCGACATTTGTCACTTTATCTTTCCACGAGATGCCGAGGATGTGGCGTAGACACCGTAAATGGAAGGTATTGAGCCTTCTTTCTTGATTAGCATAGGTCGTCCAACTACTGGACAAAAGTTAAGGGCCACCATTCCACTATGTTTAATCAACAAGGTTGTATAACAATGATTGGCAAAATAAAGGATTCATCCGTGGAAAAGATCAAGTCAAGTGTTTTTTTAATAATGTGGTGACTTACAACAAAAAGAAATTCAACTGAGCTTTTTTCAGTTTTGAACTTAGTGGGCGATGTTGCAAAAACATTTATGTGTGCATTAGGTTAATTTTTTTTAAATGTCCAAAAACTGGGTCACTTTAACCCGCATGTGAAAATTGCCATTGTTGCTGCAAAAACTTGTGGTTTTTGCAACACGCCCCACTAGTTCAAAAGTGAGTTGAATTTCTTTTTGTTAGTAAGTCACATATTATTAAAAAACACTTGACTGATCTTTTCCACGGATGAATCAACTTTATTTTGTAACAAATAGTTTACACCTGGTTGCATTTAATTGGTCCATAGTGGAGTTTTTCTTGGTGACCCTTAACTTTTGTCCAGTATATATAGAACCTTTTGGCCGCACAGTTTGTATGCTGGAACACGTTCAATTTGATGGCGTCTTCACGGGATTTGTGTTGCTGAAAAAGTTTATTAGCACTTTCCCAAGGAGTTGTAACTTAAACAAAACGATTACGGGTACTCTCTCACTCCCTCTCACTCCCCTCTCACTCCTCTCTCTCTCTCTCTCTCTCTCTCTCTCTCTCTCTCTCTCTCTCTCTCTCTCTCTCTCTCTCTCTCTCTCTTTCTCTATCGCTCTGTGTTTGTATATGTGGGCGTGAATCTAGTTTACAGTTTTTGTTATTCGCTTACATGTCTCCTGCATCCTCATAATTTTTTTTCTCTTGCATTGGGGTGAATCAGCCTGTCCCTTGTTACAACATTCACCGCTTGCACTATCACGGAAGTATGTTATCTCTTCTCGGCTCTGCATATCTGGCACTCTTTGATGGTCTGTCTGTTAGCGCGCGCCCGTTGCCATGTACGCGACGCGCAAACATGACGACGGCGGCAGATAAACATTTCAAGATTAGGGAACTCTTACATCTCCTGGACGAAGGAAGAGTGACCTTTGACCTATTAAGCTTAAGACCAGAGGTCGGCAACCAGTCGATCTTAATCTACCGTTAGTTTTCAAGGCGTCATTTTGGTAGATCTCTTGGTAATGGAAGGAGGTGGAAGGGGGAAAGGATTTTTAACCTAGATAAGTTTAGGATTAAACCTTTTCCTTCTTCTTCTTCTTCTTTGATCCTTTGAGGCTGAAAGAAAACCTTTTCCACTGGCACTTAAAAAACGCGGTGCCCCCAAGTTTTAAGTTACTTTCACAGCATTCCCAGTTAAAACCCGCACTTTAACTTACTATAATTCACTTTATTCCAGAACGGAAAATGATATAAAGCGATATTTTCACTGAAGTAAAGTTATCATTTAACATAAACACACACACACACATACACACACACATGCACGCACACACAAACACGAAGAAAGGAATTGAATCCCGACTTTAAAATAATAACTTGAGTGAATGGCACGAGACATAATTGTTTGACGTGACGCAGTTGAAGACTTAACGCTGCAGGGGGAATGAAAAGTAGCGATGATGATTGTGGAGGCAACGCTTACATGCAAATAGAAAGAAATATGTCTTGCATTCGAGCGACCTGTAGATTCTAATATCCCTTTGACTTTTAAAAACATATTTTATTCACATCATCGGTCCTTTTTTATTTCTGGGTTCGACCGAACGAACGAAAGAACGAAATCTCTATTTCTTCAGGGTAAAGACATAGCATTATTGTCTTTTTTTCATTTCTGCCCTTCAATAATACAATTCTCAAATATCATATTAATACATTATTAACTGTTGGTTAATTGATTAGAAAGGTTGTCATAGTTGGGACTTGTAGTGAGGATAAAGCTCTCATTGCAGATAATGCTTCTACTGCATGCGCCTCAAATAGCCTCTGACAACTAAACCCAGCTCCCGGCCTACATGTGTGGCTCAATTTGAGCCCGGCGGAACTGTTTCCACTGACGGGAGAAGGGACGAAGGCAAGTCACTGGCGCCTTAGAACCAGCAGCTTCGGGCAGATAGGACTCGTGATCCTTGGTTGATAGCATATCCAAGACAAGCTAAAACTCTGAATTCAAACCACCGCTGCCTTGTGGGAATATCCGTTTATGGGAAAGGCTTCGGGAGTAAACCCTGAGGATAAATCCGAAGTCGGAGTCCCTAAGGCAGTCTAATGTTTATTCGACATTATTCTGGCAACTCCTGCGACGTGGTTGGTGCCAAACTGTATCGGCTACTGCATCTCCTTTGGATCTACCGGCTGTATGGAGAAGGGGAACGTGCTGCATGGGCAACAACTTGATCTCCATATAACTGTGCCCAAGCTCCCGACCTGGAGAGGACACTCCAGCTTCTCCCTATGGATGTCGGCAAATCACGGAAAGTAGCAGTTACCGGTTATACGCGTTTTGCCCAATTGGCGTAGGGCATGGCGCCAAGGGCTACTTCCGACAGTGGGAGAGGTTCTATAATCTCACTGGATAGCTACCGCCCGCTTCAAGCTGGCCAGCCTCCCGTCAATGAGGTGTTGTCCCGCCACTGTCTGCTTTTCCCATTGGGCACATGGTAATTAGGGAGCCGCTGTAGCATAGTGGTTAGTGCACTGGCTTCCTAGCTCAGTGGTCTATGGTTCGATCCCCAGATGAGGTGGGATTTGTTTAGGCAGCAAACGGCTCCTGGGTCGACCCAGCCCCAACTGGGTACCAGAGCAACTCTGGGAAGGTTAAGGCGGCCGGCGTGATGCTGACCACATCACCCCTAGTGTGCCGACGGTCACGAAAATATGAGCCTAACACCATATTCCCAATATGCCTCAATGGGCGTGTAACGGGATCCTTTACATTTTACATGGTAATTAGGGTCAAAACCGAACTGTGGACAGTAAATTTCGCACCAGGCAATAATCCCCGGGGCTCTAAAGGGGAGCAAAGAATAGTAACACTGTACCCCACCATGCAATTCGTAAAAAGCGACTAATGATGGTTGGGCATGGAGCTGGTTACCCCATCCCGTAAAAAAAACCTTTTACCAAAAAAAACTTTAACAAACTACGGGCAAGTCAAATGCAAAATATAAATCAACACAGCCGCCCAAGACAGAAGCAGGTCCTCTGGAAAGGAGGTGTATGAAGCAACCCAGAGAACGCCAAACGGAGTCTAGGTTGCCGACTAACCTTTTTTCGTCTAGGAAAATATCCAGGATTGGCACCTGGAATGTTCGTACTCTACATGAACAAGGGAAAACTTCACGGGAGGTAGCAGAAAGGAGAAATTACAGGACTGATGTTCTGGGTCTCTGAGAGACACGATGGAAGGGCATAGGGAGGAAGAAATTGATCACAGGAGAAGTGGTGTTGTCCTCAGAACATGAGGAGGAAAGTGTCCACCACAGAGAGGGGGTGGCTCTAATGCTGCATATGATTTATGCAAGGGGGTTATCTGCAATAATACCTCAAAACTCCATAGAGATCGAAAAGAGACGATCATTATTATTTTCAGCCGCTGTGTGTGAATATGTGGCTTGTGTGTGCACGAGAGAAGTGGGATATTCACAAAACTTTGAAAAACCTGAAACATGACAAAGTGAGTAAGCTGTCACAATACAACCGCTCACGTTAAACCCTTTCCCGCGTAAGTCGAGAGACGCACCTGCAATCCCCTGTCTAAACAACAACACATGTTTAAGCTGACCGCTAAACAATGCTATCTGAAAGTACCAAAGTGAAAGAATATGGGTAAACTCAATTACCTTAAATTAACAACACGACGAAAGATGCTACATAAAATCCATTATCTATACTTTGCTTGCTTACTTACTCATTCCTATTCTACCGTGAGGTGTGGATGTTTGGAAGAGAGAGCGCCACGCTATCCTATCGGCTGTCTTCCTCCTGGCCTGGTTCCATTCTAGTCCATGGTCCTTCGGAGATTGTCTAATTGTGTACTCCCAGCGCACTCTGGGTCGTCCTGGAGCTCTGGATCCCTGGCTCTTAGCCTTCCATACCTGCCGTGGCAGCCGATCTCCCATTCTGCAGACATGGCCAAACCATCTTAATTGGGACTGTTCTACTTGGGTCTGCAGGGGTTGGGTTCTTAGGCCTTGACGTATCGTCTGGTTGCAGACTATGTCTCTTCTTGTTACTTCAACTACCTTTCTCAGATACCTCATTTCTGAGGTTTGGATCTGGCTTTTGTGGGTTGTAGTCATTGCCAATGACTCGCATCCATACGCCAAGACTGGGACATAGGTGCCAACTATACTTTGCAACAATCTTAAATGCCCAATAATACATTAGTCCTTGGTTTGAAGCACACGGGGATACACACTGTGCATTTAGTAATATCAGCTGAACAGCCCGTTTTGATTAGTCGTAATATTTCATGGTGTTATCCTTTCAGTAATGAAAAACATACACGAACTATTTTTCAACCAAACATAGTTAATTTGAATAAACACACTCGCGTACTCGGGTGCAATTCCTGAAGAAAAGTCAACTTCCATTAAAACAAAGATCCATAATTCCATAGTTCTCTATTTTCTTCACGTGACTAACACAATTCCTATCATCAGAAACATTGGTACTTTGTAGTTGTGACAGGTTATGAGAATCGACCACTTTGATCAGTCCGCTTTATTCCCACCGTCACCCCTCAATTCTTTTTCAATCAACTCGTCCAACGTGGGTTCCCACTTTTGCTTCCCTCATTAGCATACACGGGCTATTGCGCAAAAGCCATGCCTTTTCGCTAGTTGTCTTACTTATAGTTTAGCCACGCCTACCTGTCTTCTTTCACGCGCTATCAAAGCAGCTAGTCAGATCTCAAACAGTCTTTCCTTCAAAAGAGGACGGGCCAAGTGCGTTTGTCTGAAGCGCGATGAAACTAGAGCCGTTAACTGAATTATCACGCGAGCGATTAGGCAATCGTTGAATAGTGACAGATCAGACAATGAACGCGTGTAGGAAGAGAACAGGTCGTTAATTGTAGAATCAAGGGCGATAAGACAGAAGACGTACCTTTGATTGGTTACATTTGACAGGGGGAATTAAGCGAATGCAAAAAGGGGCGATAACCACATTTACCGACCACATCCGTTTGTTCGTGTTCCCAGGGGACGCAATTAGCTACAGAGAGAGACGGGATCAAAAGACGTCTGCTCGCTAGCAAATGTCTATGCGGTCGGCAAAGGTCCGCAGAAAATCTTTAATTCGGGAATCGAACAGTAGATTTGCCCTAACATGGCCGTAGGTGCGAATTTTCGCACTAAGGAGGGAAAGAACAGCATTTATAGATATACACCTCGTCTCCCCAAACTCAGTTATCAGTTCGCTGCAGAAAATTTCTGAAAATATCTATCTCGCTATTATAGAGCCATATTACAGTTGGATTACTTTAATACGTGGAGATAATTCTTTTTTCCTGTGTTGCGGTAAATATATATATTAGCATTTAAGTGATTAAACGCGTTAAAGTTTTTTTTCATTATATTTCACTGGGATTTTCCGTGTTAATTGAATAACGTATTAAATAACATATAGCTAATATTTCCAGCTGTAAACGTAAATTTAATTACTCGCTATTCCCCAGTAAGAGATGCTTTAATTAATTATAAGACGATAGGCGATTGATAATTGAAGGAATACAATTTACTTCTATTCATTATGTGTAATTTTGTAAATGACTAAGTGTCTATATCACGTGTTAAAAGCGATAAGATAAGCTAGACCCTTGTGGTTTTAAATATAATTTAATAACGGAGTGGTTAAAGACGTTTTACCTAAACGCGTCTTAGATTAGGATATTTGTAATATTTTTAAAATGTTTGTAATTATTCCTAAAAATTTAGGCTAGTCATAACCTTGCGATCTAGCGGTCTTATGGTCTTACGGTCTTATGTTCATAAAACATCCAGATGTTGTTGAATCTTCGTGTTGTGACCCTGTGCTAACAATAAATTTTTAATTATAACTGGAACAGAACAATGCCAGACATTTTTCCATATAATTATCAACAGCCTGCAGTGGCAGAATTTATATCACGATTTTTTCTAACATATGACAGTAAGTTTTTCTTTCACGGAATTACACTCAAGAGAACTCACTGGTCATACTCGGCTTTCACCTCTGTAGTGGTGTTGATGGTATTGTATGATGGTGATATTACTAAATGTAATTGTATGAGGCCAGCTGTGAAGGCTCCTGAGATAAAATGTAGTTGAGAATTGTCAGAAGGCCTTTCTTGCTACCACTACGACCTCACACTTAATTTTTTTTAATGAATGTGGCTACGTAAAGTGTCTAGGGTTATGATATGTAGTGTGGTGTAATAGGTTATAGATATACCCACAGATATTTAACAAGACTAATAATATTAATAAATATTACAACACACTGAACTAACTCAATAGTGTAAAATTTTTTGATAGAATTATATTACATTTATTTTGTTCTGTATCAATTTTTTAGGTTGACCAGAACTTAAAAGGATTTAGAAATTATGAAAGAAATGCATGGAATATTATATCATAAATGCAATAGTGTACATATATATGTACTATACTAGTTAGTTTTATTAAAATGTTCTAGTAGTCATCTACTTGGGAGGATAGTTACTGTTTGTGCTGTTGGGGTGGCCTCATCACACCTGTCTATATTGACTACACAGTGTCCAGAAAATGGTGGGAATTTTTATATGGGGTTATTAGTAACTAAAGGGCTTTGGTGAATGTCCAGCAGACCAGAGGCTCACTCATCTTATATTTGTAGCTCTGGTGCTGAAAACTGATGGTCCCACCTCTCCGTGCTGGCGGGCAATAATGGTGGTCTCTGTCACAAGTACTGCACAGATACACTCGAGTAAAGTCACCAACTGAATAGTCACTGCTTTGTTGACAACAGAAACTCGCAGCTCTGCAATCAAAGTATGGGCCATGTGTCAAAATCTATTCTCTACCCACGTCTGGACACAACACTGACACAACAACCACATCATACAGACAGGTCAGATCTCTCTGACCAAACAGCACATTTACCATGGTGGTTTTACATCAGATAGATCCTCCCAGACTATAGATTCTGAAAAATATTTATTAGTTGTCTGCCCTAAAAGAGGATAGGTAATATGTTTCATTATTCTCAACACTTGATCTGTCTTGCATAATCCTTGCTGGAGTTTATGTACATTGTTGGTCCCTAGACCCTGACTAGGGCGGGGGGTCTAGAGCAAATCCCTACTTGTTTGTAAGGCTAGATTTCGATATGGCAGTATCAAATCACTCTAACATGAAACAATATTCAAAATATACAAAGAAATAATTTCAATCTTACCAGATTATGAATAAATAACACAGAATTGCTAGCAAAACTCAGCTGAGCTGCTGGCTATAGTATGGCGTCCCTAAATTTATTACACTTTCTTTCATATGGAAATCACCACACTTTAAAATCTGTGTCTATCACTGAACAACTATTGAAGAATGGCCCCACTTTCGCGTCTGAGCGCTAATGATATGATTGTCTGTGGCCAATCACTGCCTAGGTTTATTTTAAATTTCAAATTTCCTACCATAAAGTCATTTCAGTCATGCTTCAGTCAAGTATGGATGGTTATCTGTTAGTCTGTCCGTCTCTACTTGTGTTTCTACAAAATGTACTCGATTTTTGAACCAACCTTTCTCTCCCCTCCAAAATTTTGTCGTTAAAAGTTATATTTAGACACAGCTACCACCCAAAACCCTCTCCTCCATACTAAGTAAATTTGAACACCTGCGTTTCGAGGTCGTGTTTTTTTGTGCAATTAGCGACACTTTTAGATTCCATACAGTCTGTCGATGATGTGAACAACACTGTCTTTTGTCATTATCTTCAATATTATCTATCCGTCTGTAAAATTAAGAACATATTTGTTCACTGCTCAGAATGGGCCATCCGGCCAGCTAATTTTTATATTCCTAACATTAATATTAAGAAAAAAAGTACTTTTTAAATTTTTGTAATATTCCTAACATCTGCGTTTTAGCCGCTGAATTCAAATCAAGGGCTTGGTATTGCAAAAGCGTCCAATAAATGACTGTGGCGTATTATATCTAAGGTCCCTTCTGTCGAGTTGCTTACTTTTTATGTCAACTTGGGAAACGTGACTTTTCTCCGTTTCCCCCCCAATTGCGTCTCCTTAGCCTTCTAGTCTCACGCAATCTTTCCAGTCATATTTTTTTTTTCCTTTTTGATCCGCCGTTCCCCTCCTGTTTAGCAAGTCAATTATTATGGAGGATGATGACCCGCGGTCTAGGCGATCATGTACTATTCGCAGCCTACGCATTATGTTTTTATCCTTAAATGTTATCTTTGGAGGTATTTTACCGTTGTATCTCTGTCAATTTCACTACACATCTCCCCACTTGAAAACATGCCTATGGCAAGTTCCAAAACCAGCGATACACATAGGTAAAATTACTCCTCACGTCTGCCACTACTCTAATTTTGATCACAGGGGTGCCGACTGAGGAAATCTGCACCGACATTCAATTTGCCTGGGATATATTGGATACTGAACTGATAAGGTTGAAGCAATAAAGACCACCTCAGCAATCTTGCGTTTCCATGCTTAGCCTGAGACAAGAACACGAGAGGCTGATGGTCCGTCTCCACCACAAATGTCCTACCATACAGATAGATTTGAAACTTCTTTATTGCCCAGATTAATGCTAAACATTCCTTTTCGCTTGTGGAGTATCCTTGTTCCGCCTTATTCAATTTGCGGCTTGCATAAGCGACTGGTTTCAGTTCCCCATCAGGTGAAGCTGATCTTTGCAACAAAGCCCCTCCTAGTCCTACATTACTTGCATCGGTTCTTAAGACAAAGTCCTGTGTCAAATCAGGCAGTTTGAGAATAGGCTTGCTAGTGAGTTTTTCCTTTAACTCTTGGAACGCTAGTTCACATTGTGCAGTCCAAATAATTTTATCTGGAAGTCCCTTGCGAGTCAAATCAGTCAGAGGAGCACAAATAGCGTTAAAATTTTTGATGTATTTCTGATAAAATCCGCATAACGACACGAATGATCGCACGTCCTTTTTTGTTTGTGGCCTAGGTGCTCTCTGCAGTTTTTCCAAATTCTTAGGATCAGGGGTCATATTACCCTGATATACAGTGTGTCCCAAGAATTCCAACTCCTTGCATCCAATACAACATTTTGTTGGCCTAGCAGTTAAGTTCGCCTCCCGAAGTCTATCAAACAACATCTCCAGAGCTTCAATGTGTTCTTCAAATGTCTCTGTGGCGACGAGAATATCATCCATGAAATTCGTGATACATGGGTTATTCAGGGGATCCAACAATTTTCGCATCATCCTTGAAAACACACTCGGAGCATTTTTCAGTCCGAATGGTAGCATATTGAATTCATAATGTCCATCCGAGGTGCTAAAAGCCAAATAAGGTCTCACTTCAGGCTTCACTGGGATCTGGTAATAGCCTTTACTAAGATCCACCTTTGAAAAGTATTTTGCCTTGTTCAGTCTGGCAAATAACTGTTTTGTGTCTGGTAATGGATCCACTTGTCCTTCTGTGACAGCATTCAGTTTCCTGTAATCTATGCACAGTCTGTGTTCCCCAGACGGTTTTCTCAACAAAACGACACTAGAACTAAAAGATGATTCACTGTGCGAAATAATCCCCTCCTTCAACAAATACTCTATTTCTTCCTTCAATGCCTTCTCCTTCGCGAACGGAATAGAATAGGCTCTCATACAGATTGGGTTTGAGTCTACCAGTTTCATGTCATACTGTAGCAAATTTGTATGGCCTGGTTTATCTGTTAATACATCTGTATGTTCCTCCAGAACCTGTTGAACTCTCTCCCTCTGGTTTTTAGTCAGGTGCTTACTGACTTTTACCTGTGCTGCTGTTTCACAAGGATGTAATGGGTATTCATGTGAGGTGAGTGGTTCTTTTTGCATCTGGGTTGCAATAGCCAAGGTCAATAAGGGGGTGCTTTCCTGGAGTGGTCTGTCCAGATACTTCTTTAACAGGTTTACATGATAAACTTTTTCCTTCCCCTTTTTGTCAATTTTATAGTTTGTTCTAGACACCTTCTCTAGAACCGTATATGGACCTTGCCAACCAATTTGTAATTTATTCTGGCTTCCGGGTAGTAGAAGCAGCACCTTCTCTCCGACTGCCAGTTCCCTGTCCTTTGCCTTCCTATTAAAATATGCTGCATGTTTCTTCCTGGCTTGCTTCAAATTATCATTTGCCAGTTTCCATCCAGCTTTCAAACGAGTGGTCAGTTCGTTCACATATTGATACGATGAGGTAACAGTCTCTTCCGCCTTCTCATCTGTCCAGGTCCTTAATAACGCTTCTAAGGGACCTTTTATTGGCCTCCCAAATAGCAGAGTTGCGGGAGCCATCCCGGTTGAACTATGTGGTACCTCCCGATACGCAAACAATGCGGCGGGCAGGAATTGATCCCACAGATCCGGTTTTTCGTGTGCCAGCTTTCTCAGGATAGAAATGAGAGTCCCGTTGAACCTCTCTACCTGGCCGTTCCCTTGTGGATGGTACGGACTACAATGAAAGTGCCTGGCTTGAAATAGCTTAAAAACTTCTTCCGTTAGTTTCCCCTTGAACTGAGATCCATTATCCGTCAAGATTTGATGCGGGAATCCTAATCGGGTAAATATTGTAAGTAGTGCCTCTGCTACATGTTTTGAATCAATTGATGGCAGGGCTACCGCCTCTCCCCACATAGAACAAGTGTCCACCAGAGTAAGGATGTAAACTGTTCCTCCTCTTGGTCCGAGTGAGAGGTCCTACAATATCCACTGCAACCCTCTCAAAAGGTGTTCCCACTATGGGCATTTCCCCTAGAGTTGCAGGAGCAGTCCAGTGCTTTGGAGCTACCCTTTGACATTCTGGGCAGGATTTGACATATCTTTTTATATCCTCCGTTATCCCTGGCCAGAAGTAATGACAAGCTATACGCTGTCCTGTGGCGCTGATCCCCATGTGACCACTGAAGGGAATCGCATGCCCGAGTTCCATCACTTTATCTCTATATGAAGTGGGAAGAACCAGCTGGTTGTGACCATTTGTTCCAGTTCCGGCCTTCCTGTATAAGAGTTTGTTCTTCATGAAATATTCCCCCTTGCTCGGAGGTGTGTGGCATTTGGGCAATTTTTTAAAACAGGGCTTGAGTGTCCTATCCTCAGCCTGCGCCTTCCTCATCTCCTCTGGATGAGCGTTTATAGGTTCACCTTCTTCCTCCTTCTTCTGTGACCTGGTCTGCACTGTCGCCATGATCACAGGTTTCTCGGGATTCCCCAAGAAGACGTATCTACACCCCAATATCAGAGGGTAGATTGGTTCATCTATCACTGCTGCTCTGATTTCTCCTTCCACATAGCGAGTTTTCACCGTTATCCTTGCGATGGGAAGTGTCATGAGTGGTATGTCCTTAGTCGCCCCCTGTATTTCCACTGTTTCTGTGGTATACTGACTTGGGTCCACTAGGCTAGACTTCACAACTGAATCATAATCCAAACCTGTATCATAAAGGCACCTTATGGTGACCCCATTACAAATAACATCCTCACAAACTGGGGGGGTGATAAGGTTCCTGTTGTCCCTTAGGATTAACCTTTAATCTTTGCGTCCCCGACTTCATTGCAGCAATGTTTGAAGGTTTCCTTCTACAAAATTCGGTGTTATGGTTATCCTTCTTGCACCATTTACACCATCTTTTTCCTTGGTTCAACGGTTTTCTTTCATTGAACTTTTGGTCATTGAACTGTGAGTTTCTGTCGCGATAGTCATTTCTTGGCCGCTCAAAGTTTGTCCTACCTTTATTTCCCTGCTCTCTATTATCAAATTTATTAAATTGCTGTGGAGCTTTAAAATTGTCTATGTGCTTCTTTTTAGCACCACTTACCTCTGCCTGAGCTGCCTGATACCTCTCAGCAACATTTAAAATTTCCCCCAACTTCTCTGCACCTTGTTCCATGAGAAATTTTCTCATGTCTGGAGCCATGGACTCTCTCAATTGCTCAATCATGATCATTTCTTTAAGATCTTGGGTCTTCCCCAGAGCCGTCCATTTCTCCAAATAGGTTTCTAGTCTGGCAGAGAATTGGTGGTATGTCTCCCCAGACAACAGTTTGGCATTTCTAAATTTCTTACGATAAAATTTACCATTCTTCTCGTACCTTAATAACAAAGCCTGCTTTAACATGTCATAATTGTCTTGGTCTTCCCTGTTCATTTTAGCAAATACTTCATAAGAAGTACCTCTCAATCCCTGTGATAGCTTTAAACTCCACCTCTCTCTCTCTAACCCATATGTAGTAGCTAATAACTCAAAACATCCTAGGTACCCCTCTATGTCATCGTCTTTTTCAACAAAATGGTCTAAATGAAACCCCATAGCTGAGTTTGAGGCTCCCAGACTGGGCGTAGCATCTGAGGCAAAAGGGCTGGCACCATTTTCAGGAGCCTGGCCTTGTAATTCCAGCTCCCTTAGTCGTAATTCGTGCTCCCTCTGCAACCTTCTATCTTCTGCCTCCCTTTCGGCAGTCAACTTTTTTCTTCTGCCTCCCTTTCGGCCTTTTTATCTTCTGCCTCCCTTTGCTGTCGTTTTTCTTCTGCCTCAATCTGCAGCCTCTTAGTCTCAGCCTCTAACTTCTTCTCTTCAACCAACCTGTCAGACTCCAATTTTCTTTCAGCCTCTTTTTCTAATCTCCTTTCTTCCCGTTCAATATATTTATCACATTCAGCCGTTACGTATTGAATTAAAATTTGACCATCCATTCCCATCTCCTTCGCGGTGAGCACAGCAGCTGATCTAAATTTTGCCAGCTCCGCCATACTTTTTAGACAATATAATAATATACAAGATAAATCTCTAACCAGTAAATACACTAAGTACTTCTTATGACTATAGTCTAACTAATTCTAACTAACCAGTTAACTAATTAATTATTACTGGCTGTGAAGATTCACCAACTTTTATCTGCAGGGACACTTTTAATGTTAAAGGGAATTTTACAATTTATTTCCCTACTTTTATTTCTCCCACCAGGAGATCCTAATATTACTGTTGGGCTAATTATCCCTGGACAAGACCCCAATATATGTAGTGGTGTTGATGGTATTGTATGATGGTGATATTACTAAATGTAATTGTATGAGGCCAGCTGTGAAGGCTCCTGAGATAAAATGTAGTTGAGAATTGTCAGAAGGCCTTTCTTGCTACCACTACGACCTCACACTTAATTTTTTTTTTAATGAATGTGGCTACGTAAAGTGTCTAGGGTTATGATATGTAGTGTGGTGTAATAGGTTATAGATATACCCACAGATATTTAACAAGACTAATAATATTAATAAATATTACAACACACTGAACTAACTCAATAGTGTAAAATTTTTTGATAGAATTATATTACATTTATTTTGTTCTGTATCAATTTTTTAGGTTGACCAGAACTTAAAAGGATTTAGAAATTATGAAAGAAATGCATGGAATATTATATCATAAATGCAATAGTGTACATATATATGTACTATACTAGTTAGTTTTATTAAAAATGTTCTAGTAGTCATCTACTTGGGAGGATAGTTACTGTTTGTGCTGTTGGGGTGGCCTCATCACACCTGTCTATATTGACTACACAGTGTCCAGAAAATGGTGGGAATTTTTTATGGGGTTATTAGTAACTAAAGGGCTTTGGTGAATGTCCAGCAGACCAGAGGCTCACTCATCTTATATTTGTAGCTCTGGTGCTGAAAACTGATGGTCCCACCTCTCCGTGCTGGCGGGCAATAATGGTGGTCTCTGTCACAAGTACTGCACAGATACACTCGAGTAAAGTCACCAACTGAATAGTCACTGCTTTGTTGACAACAGAAACTCGCAGCTCTGCAATCAAAGTATGGGCCATGTGTCAAAATCTATTCTCTACCCACGTCTGGACACAACACTGACACAACAACCACATCATACAGACAGGTCAGATCTCTCTGACCAAACAGCACATTTACCATGGTGGTTTTACATCAGATAGATCCTCCCAGACTATAGATTCTGAAAAATATTTATTAGTTGTCTGCCCTAAAAGAGGATAGGTAATATGTTTCATTATTCTCAACACTTGATCTGTCTTGCATAATCCTTGCTGGAGTTTATGTACATTGTTGGTCCCTAGACCCTGACTTGGGCGGGGGGTCTAGAGCAAATCCCTACTTGTTTGTAAGGCTAGATTTCGATATGGCAGTATCAAATCACTCGAACATGAAACAATATTCAAAATATATAAAGAAATAATTTCAATCTTACCAGATTATGAATAAATAACACAGAATTGCTAGCAAAACTCAGCTGAGCTGCTGGCTATAGTATGGCGTCCCTAACTTTATTACACTTTCTTTCATATGGAAATCACCACACTTTAAAATCTGTGTCTATCACTGAACAACTATTGAAGAATGGCCCCACTTTCGCGTCTGAGCGCTAATGATATGATTGTCTGTGGCCAATCACTGCCTAGGTTTATTTTAAATTTCAAATTTCCTACCATAAAGTCATTTCAGTCATGCTTCAGTCAAGTATGGATGGTTATCTGTTAGTCTGTCCGTCTCTACTTGTGTTTCTACAAAATGTACTCGATTTTTGACCCAACCTTTCTCTCCCCTCCAAAATTTTGTCGTTAAAAGTTATATTTAGACACAGCTACCACCCAAAACCCTCTCCTCCATACTAAGTAAATTTGAACACCTGCGTTTCGAGGTCGTGTTTTTTTTGTGCAATTAGCGACACTTTTAGATTCCATACAGTCTGTCGATGATGTGAACAACACTGTCTTTTGTCATTATCTTCAATATTATCTATCCGTTTGTAAAATTAAGAACGTATTTGTTCACTGCTCAGAATGGGCCATCCGGCCAGCTAATTTTTATATTCCTAACATTAATATTAAGAAAAAAGTACTTTTTAAATTTTTGTAATATTCCTAACATCTGCGTTTAGCCGCTGAATTCAAATCAAGGGCTTGGTATTGCAAAAGCGTCCAATAAATGACTGTGGCGTATTATATCTAAGGTCCCTTCTGTCGAGTTGCTTACTTTTTATGTCAACTTGGGAAACGTGACTTTTCTCCCTCCCCCCCCCCCCCCTCCCCCCCCCCCCCCAATTGCGTCTCCTTAGCCTTTCCAGTCATATTTTTTTTTCCTTTTTGATCCGCCGTTCCCCTCCTGTTTAGCAAGTCAATTATTATGGAGGATGATGACCCGCGGTCTAGGCGATCATGTACTATTCGCAGCCTACGCATTATGTTTTTATCCTTAAATGTTATCTTTGGAGGGATTTTACCGTTGTATCTCTGTCAATTTCACTACAACCTCAGAAAACAGCCGATGAGTATCATTCTTTAATTTTTCATCACGTCACAGAGTGTCTCAGTAACCTGAGGCTAGACAACACCGGAACAATATATATACATATTAATTCCTATGACGGTGACCACCACCTAAAGGACTTATCCCAACCAACTAAAGGCAGTGATAAGGGAAATATCCAGGAGAATAATTAACGCATCAATTTCAGCGACTACCGGAAAATAGCAGTCAGCAAACCGGATAGTCTGGGGCTGAAATTAGCAAAGACCCTGACTCTGAAGAGTCTTAGTACCTGGGTCGCTGTAACAGCAATGGACTTCTTCTCCTCCAGACTTGCACAGAACATGACCTCCTTGTCACCAACACCATTTTTCGACTTCCTACCCGCAACAGGACCTCCTGGATGCACCCTCGCTCAAAGCATTGGCACTTAATTGACTATGTAATTGTTAGGAAGAAGGACAGGCAAGATGTCCGGGTGACCAAGTCCATGTGTGGTGCCGAATGTTGGACTGATCATCGCCTCATTGTATCTAAACTTAAAACTCGTATCCAACTAGCCAGGCGCCCTCAGGGGAAGAAAACTCAAAAGAGGCTGGATGTCACCAAACTAAAGAAGACAAAAATCAAACAGTCATTGACTGACACCTTAGAAGACCGTCTCAAATCTATCTCGCTAGACGGCCAAAGTGTGGAAACAAATTGGGCAGCCCTAAATGAGCAGATCTACAACACTGCTACAGAGGTCCTGGGTCCTTCCATCAAGAAACAAAATGACTGGTTTGATGAGAACTCAGATGATATAAAGCAGATGTTGGCTGAGAAACACCATCTCCATAAAGCATATTTAAATGATCCAAAATCTACATCCAAGAAAGACGCTTTCAACAACATGCGTAGAACCGTCCAACATAAACTACGCCAGATGCGGGATTCATGGCTGAGTAATAAAGCAGATGAGCTCCAAGGCTTTGCTGACAGCCATGACTTGAAAATTTTTTACCTTGCACTCAAAGCGGTCTATGGTCCAACATCATCAGGATCATTTCCCCTCCTTAATGCAGATGGAAAAACACTAATTACAGACAAGGAAAAAATGCTCCAACGCTGGGCTGAACATTTTAATAATATTCTGAACCAGCCATCATCTATTAACGACGAAGCCATCATCCGCCTGCCCCAAATTCCTATAAATGAAGCATTAGATGATGTACCAACTCTGGAGGAAACTAAGAAAGCGATTCGTCAACTGTCTAGTGGAAAGGCCCCCGGCTCCGATTCAATTCCTGTTGAGGTTTATAAAGATGGCGGTGCAGTTCTGATAGAGAAACTTCACATGATCTTCCAGCAAATGTGGCAGAGTGAAACCATCCCACACGAGTTAAACAAGGGTGCGTACTTGCACCGACTCTGTTCAGTATCATGTTTTCTGCTATGCTGACTGATGCTTTTAGAGACGGGGACACAGGAATCGACATTAGTTATCGTATTGATGGAAAATTGTTTAACCTTAGGAGGCTTCAAGCAAAAACCAAGGTCAAATCACACACCATCAGAGATCTTCTGTTTGCTGATGATTGTGCCCTCAATGCTGGCTCAGAGGCTGATCTGCAGCATAGTGTGGATAGATTCTCCGAAGCCTGCGCCAACTTTGGGCTTACCATCAACATGAAGAAAACAGAAATCATGTACCAACCAGCTCCTGGCACAGTTTATACTGAGCCAATCATCAAGGTTAATGGTGAGAAACTGAATGTTGTGAACAGATTCACATACCTTGGTAGCACACTATCCCAGAACATTGTCATTGATGATGAGGTGAACACCAGGATCTCCAAAGCCAGCAGCACATTTGGCAGATTATACACCAACGTTTGGCATCGAAGTGGCATTAGTCTACAGACAAAGCTGAAGGTGTACAGAGCTGCGGTGCTTCCAGTGCTGCTATATGCAAGTGAAACATGGACTGTATACAGGCGCCACGTAAAGAAGCTAAACCACTTCCATACAGTCTGTCTCAGGAAGATAATGAACATCAAATGGCAAGACAAGATCCCGGATACCGCCGTTCTTGACAGAGCTGGTATCCCTAGTATTGATATTATTCTGATGCAGTCACAGATTCGCTGGGCAGGTCATGTAGTCCGCATGCCAGACCATCGACTGCCAAAGATACTCTTTTATGGTGAGATACAGAAGGGTAAACGCTCCCATGGTGGCCAAAAGAAGCGCTTCAAAGACACGTTAAAGACGTCATTGAAAATCTTTGACATAAACCCTGACACATGGGAAGCTGCTGCGCAAGACCGAACTGCTTGGCACACATCTCTTCGTAAAGGTGCAGCGGTATGCGAATCATCCAGAAGAGCAGCAGCGGAACAGCGGAGACAAGCTAGAAAGGACCGTGTAATAAAACCTTCACATGAAGCAAACATTCCCTGCCCACACTGTCCGAGATCTTTCCAGGCCCGCATCGGGCTCATCAGTCACCTTCGTACCCATAGACTAACCTAACATATTCCTAAATAATTGGATGAACAGAGTGGTCTTCATCACCCGTGATGGACGAACAACAAGAGTTTAATTCTATGGAATGCCTGCAACACCTATTGGGTAAGCGAATATTCTTCTTCTTCTTCTTCGTTCACCCTCAGAAGTCAACTTTAATAAGTTCAAAGAAAGCAGTGGTCAGCCTGAAGCTGTTGATATCTCCGTAGATTTTCTCCAGGAATGGTACTGGTGATGGCCATATACGTTTTCTCTGTTCCTCATATGTTGGGCACCTTTGAAGCAGATGTTCAGCAGTCATTTTATCGGTGCCACAGTCACACTCATCAGTAGTTCCTATCTTTAATTTGTTGAATAGATGGTATCTCAATCTGTTATGACCTGTGCGAAGTCTGAAGATTACCACTTGTTCACTTCTGCTGAGCTGGTAATACGGATCATTTTTTGTGTGGCCTGGATGCTCTTCTTCCCACTTATGCATGTACCTGCGCTTGATAAAACTCTTGGACTCCTCATAGGTTATATTTGTGTCAAGTTGAGGAAGTTTTCCCCCTTCCTTTGCCAATCTGTCAGCCTCTTCATTTCCAGGGATGTTGCAGTGAGAAGGGATCCACTGTATCACGACTCTTTTGTACTGCTGACATAGTCTGTGAAGTGTTACTCTTAGGTCATCCAGTTCAGCATTACTTTGACTTTTCAGTGTTGTAATCACTGACAGCGCATCTGAGAAGATAGCTACTGGTCTCTCTGAGCTTTCTTCTGTCATTAGAATTTCTAATTCAGTTTTTAAGGCCTCTGCTTCTGCTCTGAAGTTAGTTGAAAATGTCCCTGTTGCGACTGCTATCTTTTTTTTTTGTGCCATTGCTTAAGCTCAGGAAGACTCCTCCACCCCTATCTTCTGTTGCATTAGTTGCTGATCCATCTGTGTATGCGTGGATCCAGGTGTTGCTTGGGTAATGTTTCTCTATATATTTTGTGGTTAGGACTCTCCTTTCTGTTTCATTTTGGCTGTTCTTTCTCTCAATACCAGGAACGTTTTCTATCATGCAGCAGTGTTTTTGATTGCAAAGATCAGGTTTCTTTCTGTTTTAACAATTAGTACCGGCAGAGCTGCATGCCTTTTTAAAGTCTGAAAGGAGGGACCTTCTCAGCAGTATTGAACCTAGACACTACGATATCAAATAATCAAAATGATACCCTAACAACCAGGGAAGTGAATCCATATTAGAGGTCCTATTGAGATCATTTTCATCTTGTCTGTAAAATATACTTTATTGATGTAAATGCTTTATGTTGTGATTTTCTAGTGTAATAAACTTAATAAACCTTTAGTTATCGTGTTGGTCAACCCCTGCCCATATATATGTTATCCATATATTTGTTTTCACGTTTGTGTGTAGTTGTCACAAGAAGTGTGTGTACGTGAGTGTAGTGTAACTTGTATTTTGTACCAGGAGAGAAAGTGTGTCTAACTTAAATATAGTCGTAAAGATAGGCTGGATTAGAGCAATTACTCAATCCAGAGACTGTTCTTTCTCTTACACTATCACCTCATGAAAAAGAAAACTATTTCTTACACCTTACTCTCACATACCCAACGGGCTGATCACCCGTTTGCCAGTCACTTTGATTACGGAAACAACAGCACTATCACCTCTGCTCGGACGGGACCATAAATATCTCAGACCTATCTTATCAAAATTTACGACAGTAGTCAAAGATAAATGCACATTCTTTTTATGGCTTCATTGTACATTTTAATTATGTTGCATTCAAAGAGAGAAATCTACAAATGCCAGAGAACTTGCAGCCTGGAGTGGAAGAGCAAACATAAAGAACAACAAATGGGACCGAAGACGCAGCAACAGTGATAAATGCAGTCAGCGACCCATAGCTTGACTGCTTGCGTCAGGGTCGGCGAACCAGAGCTGACCAAGACTCTACTCCACCTCCAAGTGGTGGTCCTGGAAACAGGCTGCATCACTGCAGTCTGGCTGAGAGAGTAGGGATTGAAGAGGGAAGGCTAACCCGGTCCCAGAAATGCCATGCTAAAACCGGAAGTGTCGGGCCAAAAGGCGCAAATATCGCAGCTTTGCTGTAATCGGCGACACAACGTAACAAACGTCCTTTTCAGGACGAACGCAGAAGAAGAAGAAAAACAAAAAAATTAACATACTATGCAAAATAAAGAATACTATATACTAAAATTTAAACCCACAACCTACTGTGTATTCCAAGCACGGGACAAATCCCAGTTTTCCTATGCATGGACCAAACACTAAACCAAACAAGAGACATACGTCTTCAAGAAGTGCACAAGATACATCATAACATCTTGATTTGTCAAACAATAGAACCGAAACTGTGAACATTTGCGCTTTGTGTCAGGTAAGTTTCCAGAGAAAATAGACCTGTGCTCTTGATTTCGGGTAGGCGGTCTTCCAATAATTCTGTACCTCCACAGAGAAAGGTGGAGTTATAGGCCCTTCTTGCAAACCCAGAGGGCTACATCAACTCAGCAAGCTCAACATTAGCCAAATATGCCCGGCCTGCTAAATGGCGGGGTGGTGTAATGTCACGAGTTGGAAGGTCCTCTTCCCTACAGGAATTTAACTCCATGATATAAAAACAAAGAGGGTTGGGGAGGTGTACAGTAATTTAAATTGGCGTGAAGGGGTATACATATACGCTTAATAACAACAGATGTGAATGTACTGTGCATTACGAAAATGTTTTCATTATATTTTTATCAACTGCTGACAAAAATGAAGATGTTAGGGGTAGAATTCCAATACAAGGAAGGTTTTTAAGCTCGTATACAAAAGTGCGGCTGTTCAAGCAATCAATCAACCAATATCTTTTAGCTCCCCAAGGAGCATAGGCTTTCAACAAACTACACGCCAAGTCTTCCTATCATGTACCATCAGCTCATGGTCTGTCCGTGTCTTCCGAGGTTATTCAACTTTGCAATAAAGGCATGTTTCTTTACGTAGCTGAGGCTTGGAAGTAAACCACAAACATTAAACAAACATTTTAAAATTTAAAAACAGACAAACAAACCACACACTTTCATACAAAAGTGATGATATTCAACTTTGCAATAAATGCATGCTTCTATATGTAGCTGAAACATTAATGTATCCTTAAATATTTTTTTTACAAAACAACAACAAAAAACAACAACAAACAAATAAACCACGCACATTCATACAAAAGTGATGACATTGAACCCTGCGATAAAAGCGTGCCTTTAAATGCAGTTGAGACATGGGAGTATACTAAAAATAAACCCTCAATAAAAATAAAAAAAATAAAAACAAACAAACAAACCAGACACCTTCATTCAAAAGTGATGCTTTTTTTAAAATAGGAATTTTGTCTCGTTTTGGTGAGGCGCGTCGGTTATATTAGGCGCAAGGTCAAATGTAAAAGACCTTGTGGTCTGGTTTATTTCAGATTTAAAAAATTGATGCTTGTCAACTCTGCAATAAACACCCGTGTGTTACCGGGGCCCGAAAGGGGAGCAAAGAATAGTAACACTGTTCCATACCAAGCATGTCGTAGAAAGCGACTAAGGGAGGGTTGGGCATGGGGCTGGTTACCCCATCCTGTAATAAATGTTAAACCACAAAAAACTTCAACAATCATGGACAAGTTAATTAAGGAAAATAATACTCAGCCATCCAAGACAGGAGAAGGTCCTCTCGCAGGGAGGCGTATGTATGATGCAACACAGAGAAAGCCGAAAGGAGTCTGTGTTACTGACTAACCTTCTTTCCTCTAGGAAAACCTCCAGATTTGGCACCTGGAATGCTGGGACATTGAACGAACAAGGGAAAACAGCACAAGCAGCAGCAGAAATGTGGGAATATAAAATCGATGTCCTGGGACTGTGTGAAACAAAGTGGAAGGGGGTGGACAGGAAGAAACTCAGCTCAGGTGAATTGGTGCTTCTTCGGAACATGAAGACGAAAGTTCATACCACAGTGAAGGGGTAACTCTTATGCTTTCTTAAGAAGCACAGAAAGCAATAACTGAATGGGAAGCCATGGGACCCAGAATCATAACAGCTGCTTTCAAAACAGCTAAAAAGAAAATAAATGTAAACGTCATCCAATGTTATGCACCAACCAATGACAAAGAAGAGTCTGTGAAAGAAGCATGTTATACTAGACTGCAAGAAATTATAGATAAAATAAAAAGCTTAGACATCACAATTTTGATGGGTGACATGTGTCGTGAAACGAGTTTGTGTAACCCCACTACTTCGTTAAATCATTATGTCTTGATACAAATTTGCCCCAGCCAATCAACGCACAGTTGCTGAGCCGGAATAAATTACAAGAAGTTACGCCAGGAAAAAAACTTAACACCCTGTTTTTTTCTGATGTGGGTCGCGGCCATCTTGTTCACGCAATATGGCGGAAGAAAACTGAATAAAATTAGGCTGTACGAGCATAAGACGAAACTGCAGGCAACCAATCAGCTTGCTCCGCCAGGAACCAACCAAACGCTTTCCTTAACCAGTAGAAGTTACTTTACCTGCCTATATAATCGGGCGAGATTTTATGCTAAAACACGCAACACCAGACACGAAGCCAGAGATACCGACCGACTGAAGAGAGGAGCTGTCAGCTTTGATTTATAGCTTACCTGAGAGCATTGACCTGCAGCCTGCTTCGCTAAGACGAGTCAAATTCTGGCCTGTTTAAATCTTGGAGGGTAAATATAATTTACTATAAACTGGTAGGAAAATAGGCCTACAGCAGATACACCTGTATATATATATATATATATATATATATATATATATATATATATATATATATATATATATATATATATATATATATATATATATATATATATATATATTTAACATGTATTGTTTTAATATGAACGTATCAGGTTACTGATTGTATCTTGGGGAATTAGGTATAATGATTGTATTTCCTAATATGATTGAATAGACGAAGACTAATAGGACTCATACTTCAATCTATTGTCTCCTATAACTTCAGTCTATTGTCTCAGATAACTCCAAACTGAAATATAACCAGAACAGTCCTTGTTAGGTCTCAACCTATTGTCTTCTATAACTTCAATCTATTTTCTCAGACCAACTGCAATATAACCAAAACAGTCCTTGTTAGAACTCAATCTATTGTCTCCTATAACTCAATCTATTGCCTCCTATAACTTCAGTCTATTATCTCAGATAAAACCAACTGAAATATAACCAAAACAGTCCTTGTTAGGATTCAATCTATTGTCTCATCTAACACCAATCTATTGTCTCCTATAACTCCCACCTGATGTATCACCAAACAGTCCTCGTCTCATATACTCCTATCATAAGAACATAACAATATTGTTAGGATATATGTTGCCAGCCAGTATAGCACTTGTCAGAGAGGGCCTGGTATATTATAGGGGGAAGGAAATGGTTGTATCACACCTAGGTGTACATATTATTGCATATATTCATGTATTGAATTTATATTATGGGATGTATTCATGTATTGAATGTATTCATGTATTGTTATTGGATGTATTCATGTATTGAATTTATATTATTGAATGTATCCATGTATTAGTTTATCAGAAAGAATGTTTTGCAAGTAGACACCTGTCTTGTCTCGCTATTGCTAAATCATACTGAGCCATGTTGTCATTCATCCTAGATGCAGACACCTGAGACACGCTCATTTCATCCACATTAGAAATAGGTTGGCTTGATGACAGAAATTAGCCCCTATTTTTCCTTGTTACAGGTTTTATTCGTGTCATCAAACCTGAGGTCGTATGTCCAGTCAATCCAGCTGCCTGGAACTTCACAGGAGCACAGAGATTGTACCTGAGATACATCTTTAGTCCCCCTCAGTCTTGGGTGGGCTAACGAAACGACCATCAGCGGGTGTTTTGTGTCAACCAAACCAAGAAGGACAGAACTTTTAAGAGATGAGTACACATTAGTACCATTTCTGTCAGCATTGTGAGCAAAAGCTAGTGTCAGTGACGAGAAAGTGAATTAGCGTAGCAAGAGACAATAATAAGATTAACAGCATAGCTAATAATTGTTATAGACGTAATTAACAGCACAGCTGATACCTGTACTATAATTGAATAACAGCACAGCTGATATAATTTTTTGTTCCTATAATTGGAAAACTTGTTGTAATATATTTATATATCTATATAAATATTTGTAAATCATATGTAAACTTACAAATCCATTACATTCCATTTTTTTCAAACATTCACCCCTCAGCACAAGAGTAGATAGTGTATATACTAAATAAATAATAAGGAAATTGTATTTGAACGACTTGTCAATTTTATCATTGTTAAGTAAAATCTGTTTCCTTGTCTTAATATCACAGTTCGTTACACAGCGGAGGTGGCAAGTTATGTCGGTCTCCTCTCTACTAATTTTTCGAGATCAGAACATTCACAGCCATAACTAATTTGTGATACCAGTAGTTCTCTCAGACACTGGGACTTCACCATTTTCTGCAGAAATTTTATTTCTGAAATTGTCAGTACTATACTGATCTAAGAGCCAAATAAAACCTCACGCCACAACATAAATGCAAAGATAGTTACAGACAACACCAGTTTTGAAGAAATCTTGGGAAAACATGGGCTAGGAACGTAGAATGAAAATTGGGAATTATTTACAAACTTCTGTGCTTCAAATCAACTGGCAATAGGAGGAAGCATGTTTCCACATAAGAGAATACACAAGGCAACATGGATATCACCAGACCATAGAACAGAAAATCAGATTGATCATATATGCATAAATAAGAAGTTTAGATCATCATTGCAGGATGTAAAGGTATATAGAGGAGCATATGTGGCATCAGATCACCATCTTCTGATCGCCAAAGTAAAAATGAAACTCAAGAGATATGCAACAATGCATAGTTATAGACAAACATTTAATGAAGGACATCTAAGAAATCAAGAAACAAGAGATAAATTTTCGGTCACAATATCCAACAAATACCAAGTGCTCCAAAAACTGGAAGATGTAGTGAATACAGAAGGCCACTGGCAGCAAATCAAAACTATATGGAATGAGACATGGGAAGAAATACTGGGGAAAAGGGAACGACAACAAAAAGCATAGATAACAACAGAAACCATCAATTAGATAAAAGACAGAAAAAACAAGAAAGCGGATTTAAACAGAGGCAAAAATAGAAGTCCCAAAGCCAAGGCCCAACAAGTGTACACAGAAGCAAACAAACAAGTAAGAAAAAGCATCAAAAGAGACAAGGGGAAATATATTGAGGAGTTGGCAAGAGAGGCATAAGTTGATGCAGCCAAAGGAAATATGAGAGAACTGTATAACATCACAAAGAAACTAACATAATGCTGCAGCCAAAGGAAATTTGAGAGAACTGTATAACAGCACAAAGGAGCTAACAGGGAAATATAAGCAAGCAAGTTGCCTCATAAAAGACAAGAATGGGAAAGTGCTTAGCAATATGCAAGAGCAAATGAAGAGGTGGACGGAGTATTTTGAGGACCTTCTCAACAGATCAGATCCACAAAACCCCCCAGACATCCAGCCAGCAGAAGAAGAGCTACAAATTAACTCTGAAAGACCAACGAAGGAAGAAATAAAGAAAGCCATAAAGCTTCTAAGAGATGGAAAAGCGGCTGGACGAGATGGCATTCCAGCAGAGGCCATCAAAGCAGATATTGACAAGTCTACATAGATGTTATATAAGCTACTTGGTAAAATCTGGGAAAGGGAAGAAATACCAGCAGAATGGATGGGAGGATATCTGGTTAAGCTGCCTAAGAAGGGAAACTTACAACAGTGCACACATTATAGAGGAATAATGTTACTATCAGTGCCAGGAAAAGTATTAAACAGGATCATCCTTGAGAGATTAAAAAAGTCCATTGACAAGAAACTGAGAGATGAACAAGCAGGTTTTCGACCAAACAGATCCTGTACAGACCAGATAGCCATTTTGAGAACAATAGTTGAACAAAGTCTGGAATGGAATTCATCACTATAAATTGGATTTGAGGACTACGAAAAGACATTTGACAGTGTAGACAGAGAATAACTTTGGAAATTGATGAGGCACAATGGAGTTCTACTGAAGATCATTAATTTAATAAAGAAAACTTATGAAGACACGACATGCAGAGTTCTTCATGAAGGACAACTTACAGAACCATTTGGGATAAGAACGGGAGTGCGACAGGGATGCCTCTGGTCTCCATTTATTTTCTTACTAGCAATAGACTGGGTTATGGAAATATCGACGACACACAATATAAATGGAATCCAGTGAAAACTGACTAAACAGTTAGATGATCTAGATTTTGCTGATGACTTGGCTGTTCTGTCCCATAACCGTAATCCGATACAGGACAAAATGAAAACACTCGATGAGAGATCACAGAAATGGATTCTGAAAATGCACAGGGAAAAGACAAAAATAATGAGAATAAATGCAGAAAATGATAACAGGGTTGAACTTGAAGTAATACAAGGTGTAGAATCGTACACATATCTTGGCAGCAATATAGACAAAGTTGGAGGGACAGACAGTGATATGAAAATAAGAATACAAAAAGCAAGAGGAGCTTTCACTGCACTGGGAAATATATGGAGATCAAGAGAAATCGGGTCTAACGCAAAAATAAGAATCTTAAACTCAAATGTCACGTCAGTACTATTATATGGCTATGAAACTTGCAGAACAACAAAAACAACAACCTAAAAGCTACAGACCTTCATAAATGGGTGCTTGCATAGAATATAGGGATTAAAATGGTATGACAAGGTTACCAACGTGGAACTGATGACAAGAACCAGACAAGTGCTAGTGGAACAAGAGATGAGAAGAAGACGATGGCGATGGATAGGACACACACTGAGAAAACATGTTGATAGAATTACAGGGCAGTCCTTATTGTGGAACCCCCAGGGCAAGAGAGGCAGAGGTGGACCAAGAAGCACGTTTGCATCTCTGTAGAGTTTTCCCACGAATGATACTGGTGTTGGCCATATGTACTTTCTCTGTTCCTCATATGTTGAGTATCTTTGAAGCAGATGTTCAGCAGTCATTTTATCAGGGTCACAGTTACACTCATCAGTAGTTCCAATCTGCAGCTTGTTGAATAGATGGTATCCCAATCTATTGTGGCCCGTAGTCCGTAAAAATAATGTACAAAAAATGGGAACCAACATAGCGCAGCATAATAACGCTATAATTTCTGGCAGGCGTCGTCTTGGCACAATTTTTTACAATGTGTGGAAATAATAGCGTGATCAAACTCAATACAGGATGTATCAAAGTTATGTATCCAAAGTTCTAAAGCATGTAACTCCCACATAACAAAATTGTTGTATTTAGCAAGAATAGAGCGACCTCTACACCTCACGGTAGAAGGGGAACAACTAAGTAAGTAAGCAAGAATAGAGCGGAGTAATGCTACAAACAAATGAATAATGTCATTAGATTATTACTTGAGAAGTTTAAAAAAAAAAATTTAATAGAAGGATGTGCTCATCTCAAAACGCGCGCAGTGAGGTACCTGGGATAGTTAAAACTGCATGTTTCACTATTCATTTAGTAACAATACAGAATGACAGTCAGTTGCTCATCGCTGCGAACAATCCATTGTTGCAGGTCGTCGACACTTTGAACAATTGTGACTTTAAATGTGAAAACGCCATAATTACTACCTCCAATGATAATTGAGTTTTCATCATTCAAAGTGTGTATACATAATTTTGAAACACCCTGTAGTGTGGAATTGACCACCATAAGAGAACAATAAAAGAACTGAAAAGAACTTGAACTGATGGCACGTGACAGGAGGATTTGGCATGTGTTTGTTGAAAGCCTATGCTCCTTGGGGAGCTAAAGGTATTGACTGACTATGAAAGATTTAGTGTAGTTCTCGGGAATCTCTGAGAGGACGAGAAATTTCAGAACTGCTAGTTCTCCAGGAATTCCTTCAGTAGTTCATTTGCTTATAATATCTTTTCAACCCGAAGACAACAGTTCTGTTTGTTCTTGTGTTTGTAATGGCCGTTATCTTTGTGATAAGGGCGCTCTCTGTCCCGCACCAATAAGGTTAAGTGCACATCTTTCCCTGCTGGAACTCCTGGTAGGTATGGGGGGGGGGGGGGGGGGGGGGGGAGGGGGGCGGGGGGGGGGGGGGGGGGGGGGGGGGGTGGGGGGGGGGGGGGGAGGGGGGGGGGGGGGGGGGGGGGGGGGGGAGGGGGTAGTTTAACCTTTGGTTATATAATTTTTTTTAGAGGTCATGAACATCTTCACGTTAAAAAAAAAGTGTATTCAAGTCTCTTATTGTTCAAGTCACTGATAAAGAGGGTTTTTTTTCTGTCTTATTTTGTACAATTGGCTTACGTATAATTTTATGCTTTATTTCTTGGAGGTCATAACGTTATGGGCTATTAATTTTGCGTCTGTCTTGTTTTATTGTGAAACTAATATGTGCACTGCTTTCATTGTTAACCAACATTTGGTTCACCCATTTGCTAATTACAAAAGCCTATGTTTAAATGATCCATTGTCCTTCAAAAAAAAAAAAAAAAAAATTAGTAAGGAATTACATAAGAGATGAATAACATTTTTTTGTATGATTATTAACTTTTACAAGTATGATACGCTTTTTTCTCGAGGCAAAGTTATGGGGTTCATAATCTAGTAGTCTATCTATCTATAGCGCAAATTCCAACTTAAGTACAAAACCGGGTTACGAATTCCCGTAAAAACGGAACTCGTTCGTAACAATCCGAGACCTTACTGTACACGTTTATGTATAATTAAGGGAAGATGAGCTATAAATAACAGTGTGTCATTTCCGTGGGTTTCTAAGTCGAGGAAACAAAGAATAGACGCACTGTTTTCTAAGACATGTCGTAAGATGCCACTAATATAATATTGTGCACCTGTCTGGCAATCTGACTATGTAAGACAAGTAGTTACAGGCACTATGACTGCAAGATCGTAAGAAGTGCTTTCTCGCAGGCCTCCTGAATGGGATCCAACTTTTGAGGTGGTCCAGCGCTCTTTTATGGAGCAGAACAGGCGACAAAGTATGTGAGTTATATATTCAGCGCGTCTGATTATTCATTAAATCCACTAGACACGGGCCTGGCGCCGTGACATGAAGACAGTGGGCCGTCTGTTCGGTGCGGCCTTAAAAGAAGAATTCAGAGACGAAGTAAAACAGGATAAGGGTTAGGGTTATATCCTAAACCTAAACCCTAACCTTAATCCTAACCCAACAATGTTGGCGACTTACTAGGATGATATCGAAGAACACGGACCATTGTGCTTCATTTCAACCCTTTATTTCTAATATCAGAAAGAGACGTCAACTTTCAGTGCGTTGAAATGAAAAACCGTGAATCAGGATCTTAGATATCATCCAAACAGTTCGCCAACGTCACTTGGGTCAGGGTTGGGTTCTCTGGTGGATTAAAAAAGCGGATAGACTACTGTTGCAAAACTGCTTGGTAAAGATGGACATTTGAATAACTGTTGTCAAGACGCGTTTTTCAGAAGATACGCGTTCCATTCAAATACTCTTCTTCCAATCAGTTTCACCAATATTAATAAAGAAGATCTGCATAAATGTACCGAAAGATTATGGAGAAAATATGAGTATGCTAATGAAAATTCAAATGAATTCTTTGGATATCTTTAAAGCAGAAGTTACGATCTGGTAAGCTAAATCTTTGCGGCTTCTTCAAAACAAAGAAAGTGATATGAAAGATCCTGTAAAAGTATATTCATACTGTGATCGTGACATTTATCTCAATTGTCACACTTTATTACATATTTTATTAACACTGCCTATAAGTGTGGCCAGTGCAGAGCGTAGATTTTCGGCTCTTCGCAGATTACAAAACGTGGCTGAGAAATACAGTAGACATTCAAAAATCCGGCAACCTCCGTGTAGTGGGTTTGATGGTATTGTATGATGGTGATATTACTACGTGTGATGCATGAGGTCAGCTGTGAAGGCTCCTGAGATAAAATGTAGCTGTGAATTGTCAGAAGGCCCTTCTTGCTACCACTACGACCTCACACTTATCTTTTTTGTACTAATGAATGTGGCTACGTTAAATGTCTATGGTAATGATATGTAATGTGTTGTGGTAGTTTACATACACACACACAGATATTTACTAAGTCTAATAATATTAATAAATGTTATAATACACTGAACTAACTCAAGTGTGTAAAAATTGGATAGTAATTTTCTTACATTTATTTGTTCTGAACCAAGGTTTTATTTTGGCCAGAACATATGAAAGGTTTAGCAATTATGAAAGAAATGCATGAATATTACATAATAAATGCAAGGTGTGTACATATATATGTTACTAGACTAGTTAATATTATTACTGGTTATAGTGTAATCTATTTTGGGAGAACACTTAATGGATGTGCTGTTGGGGTGGCCTCATCACTCCCTGTCTATGGTGACTACACATTGTCCATTTATTTGATGGAAATTTTATGGGTGTGTTAGCAAATAAGTTGAGTTGGTGAATTCTCAGCAGACCAGGCGCTCACGTAGCTTGAAGGTGTAGCTCTGGTGCTGAGATCTGGTGGCCCCACCTCTCCGTGCTTGGGGGCAATATCAGAAGTCTGGTGGCCCCACCTCTCCGTGCTTGGGGGCTATAATAGGCTGCTCTGACAAAATGTCACTGCACGGGTCCACTCTGGTAATAATCAACAACTCATTTGACACCACAGTGGTGCCAACTGAAACTCACAGCTCTGCAATCAAAGTATTAGTCATGTGTCAGAATTCCATCCTCTAACCATTTCTGGACACAACACTACAAAACAACAACACCACATAGACGGGTCAGATCTTTCTGACCAAACAACACATCTTACCAAGTTGGTTTCACATAGGCTAAGTTCTCCCAGACTACAGATTCTGAAATATGTTCATTAGCTTCCTGCCATAGAATAGGATAGGTGATATGTTCCACTGATCTCAACACTTGATCTGTCCTTCATAATCCTTGCGGGAGTTTATGTATTTTATTTGTCTCTAGACCCTGAACTGGGGCGGGGGGTCTAGAGCGAATCCTTACTTGTTGTAAGGGACAGATTATGCTATTGCAGTATCAAATCACTCGAAACCTTAAACAAATATTAAAATGTACAAAGAAATAATTTCAGTCTTACAGAATTATGAATATAGAACACAGTTAAATGCTAGCAAAACTCAGCTGAGCTGCTGGCCTTATGATGGCGTCCCTCTAAATATTTCAATAGCTTCTGGGAATTACACCACTTAATAATTCACTGTGTCTACTAGGACAACTTATACTGAATGGCACAAAATGCGCGTCTGAGCGCCGATAATATCTTCATCTATGGCCAATCACTGCCTTTTCTTTTTTCAAATTCAAATATCCTACCAATAAGTCATTTCAGTCATACCTCAGTCAAGTATGCCTTATTGTCTGTTGGTCCGTCCGTCTCTACTTGCGTTTCACAAAAAACACACTTGTTTTTTGAACCAACCCTGCCTTCCCCTACACAATTTTGCCATTAAAGTTATTTTTAGCCACAATTCACCATCCCACCCCGTCTCTTCATTCCAACTAGATTTTAGCACTTGCGTCTTCAAGGCCACAATTTTTTTGAAAATTAGTGACATGTTTTATTTCAATGCAGACGTTCGCTGATATGAACAACACAGTCTTTTGTCAATATCTTTCTTATTATCTGTCCGTCTGTATAAATGAAAGCATATTATTTCACTGCTCAAGATGGGCCATCCGGCCAGCTAGGTTTTATATTCCTAACATTATTATTAAGAAAAGTTACTTTTCAAATATTTTCTAGAATCTTCTGGAATCACTGCATTCAAATAAACGGGCTAAGTTATCGCAAAAGCGTCCAAGAAATGACCGTGGCGTATAATATCCAAGGTCCCTTTTGTCGATTTCTTTACTTTATGTCAACTTGGGGAACGTGACTTTTTCCTCCTTTCCCCACCACTTGCGTCCTTTAGCCTTGCTAGTATCAAGCACGCGTTCAGTCAGATTTTTCCTTTTGATCTCCGTTCTCATCCCGTTCCGTTTTGCCTTCAAGTCTAACAATTTAATTTCCATGGCGGGTGATGACCCGCGGCGTGGGCGATCATGTATTCTAGCAGCTTACGCATTAGTTTTTAACCCTACGTTGTATCATTGGAGATATTTTAACGTTGTATCACGGTTAATTTTGTGACACTCCGGACCTGAGGAGTGCCAGATTTTTGAAAATGCCGGATTTTTTATGGTTTATATATTCTGTATATATTTAACAGAAAATTACTACCTGTACACTTTATCTGCGATCGACAATGCACGATGTTTACGTTTTACACCACTTCTTTTATTTGCTGAATCCATAATGGGGCTAAACAGCAGCAAATAAAAGATAAAATGAGAAGGAATGAGCAGGAATGCCTGTTAACACGTGCAAGCAAGACCCAACAGCTGCATCAAAACATAAACTGCTCCAGAAAACAGTGGCGCGCCAACGCGGTAAATTTAAAAATGCGCTCCGAAATCCATGCCGGAAATCTGAAGGAACCGGATTATCGATGGCCGGATTTTTGAATGTCAACTGTAGGTTAACAGAAGAAAGATAATTAGGGTTACCGTATATCAAGATATCGACACAAACATAAAAAATGTAATTGGCAGGTTTGCGAATTCAGGACAAAAAGAGAAAATTTGATTTTATGATTTAATATACTTTTTACGCGTAATTATGTTATAGACTAGCAATAACCCGTCAACATTGACAGGTTATTAATTATAGTGTGTTGTTTCTGTTACATGTATTACGGACGGTACTATCACTAATGTGGTCATTTCATTGCAGGCGACCGTTATTAGATATTTGTAGTGAAAATTATATGGATGTATTAAATATGAAGACATGGAGTAACCTTACCTAAATGACACGTGGAGCTGTGATAATAATCTAATAGACGGTAAATTGACTAAATAACTAACATTTCTTTTATGACAACATGTCTCGTAATTGTTCGCGCATCTTTTAAAATCTTGCCCTGGTCGACTCACTTCCTTTGAGAAGCCATGGTCGACTTACTGCCTCTGAGAACAACGTTTGAAGTTTGACGATATTCCAGTTCACGTACTGTTTATCAATCGTGTTGTTGGCTTTTTTCCATAATCAAACTGTTCATGCACACCGTCATTTGCGAATTTTTACTATTTTCGGAAGAGTACATCTAAGGGTTTAACAATTATTGTCTAACTGTCAACCACAGTTGCACCCCCTTAGCTGTGGTTGAAAGTTAATGTACTCTCTCGAAAATTGAAAAAGTGCGCAAATGACGGTGTGCAAAAACGTGACCGAACGACCGACCAACCGAAGTACTTACGGCGGGTATTATGGTATTGAATAGTTATATTATTATAAGTATTATGTAATATTTTTGAGATACTGTTGTTATGTTATAATATAAAATATGTATGAATTTTTATCACATTTGTCTCCTTGTAGTTGTACCTTACTTTTATGTAATTTTGTTATAAACAGTTATGTTTTTATAATAAAAATGAATTATTTTTGAGTTACCGTATAATAATATTTAAAATTCACTATTTTGTTCTTTAGTTGTCTAAATATATGTGTAAATAAGGAGCGGGGAGTCTTATCAATCTGAGGTACCCCCCACCTCCCCGGACAGTTCCTAGATCCGCCCATGGTTGGATTTAGGATTTTTCTTCGTCTTCTTCCTCGTTCGTCCTGAAAAGGACGTTGGTTGCGTTGTGTCTGTTTACAGCGAGGCTGCGATATCTGCGCCTTTCGGCCGGCAAATCCGACTTCAGCACGGCATTTTTTGGGACCGGGTTTGCCTTCCCTCTTCGATCCCTACTCTCTCAGCCAGACTGCAGTGATGCAGCCTGTTTCCAGGACCACCACGTGGAGGTGGAGTAGGGTCTTGGTCAGCTCTGGTTCGCTGACCCTGACGCAAGCAGTCAAGCTATGGGTCGCTGACTGCATTCTCTATTGCTGTTGAAAAAAAACACCAAAAAAAAACACACACCCACACAAATAGTAATACGTCTTACAAGGACAAGTAAAACAGCTGCGTCTTTGGATTCCATTTAGGATTCCTAAACCTAACTCTTATCCCTGTTTACTGTTTCTATGAATTCTTTTATAAGACCATATCGAGTAGACTGCCAACTGTTAATCATTTCAACCCTTTCAATGAGTATGTTAACAATAAAAGACATGGGACAACGACAGTCAAAGCTGATGGAGAATTAGACAGAATAACTACAAAGAGAGACGATAGTTAACAGTGCAGCAACATGGCACTGAAGAAAGTTAAAAAAAAAAAGATATAAGATACAATACAATGGGAAACGGAGGTTGTTAACATGCGTGATTGGCTACGCCAGTTGCCACACATGTTAAAAGAAGCCGAGCTATAAAAATACATAGAAGATACTTACCCGGTGACACAGATATACATCTTCTGGACGCTGTCTTGATGTTATCACGTGGACGTATGATGTAATCCTGGGATTTATAAAGTCATGATAACATAAAAAGTTATAGTCTATGCTTAAAGTATAGCTAGCGGTCCCTTTCAGGGTAACAACTATCTAGCATCGAATTTGAGTTTATCGCACAGTTAATATAACCAAAATGGTCCACTTCGGTTCAGGTTGAACTGGGTATTAAAGCTCTATAATATGTGAAAAACAAACAAATCACGTAATGCATCTATACTGAACGATATCGTGTCCAAGTTCTGAAGTAAGTTAAATGCCACCACAGACGAAAAAATGAATTGGAGATTACTAAAGCGGCGAGGCTGAGCCAATTTAATGTTTTCAAAGTAACCTTTGTTCAAATAGATTTTTTTTAGTATTAACAGCAGTTTGAAATGCGTCTCGTCCCTGTCGAAGATTTGATCGTTGTAACGTATGATTTTTCTTTTTGCCTCTTTCCTAGTAAAGGATACTACCTATTTTTATTCACCACAACGTGTACAGTCATACCTCGCTTTATTGCGCTTCGATTTATTGCGCTTCGCAGATATTGCGCTTTTTAAAAAAATATTCATGTTTATTTATTAGAACGTGCCTTCTTCTTCCGATTTTGGCTCTTCACCAGCAAAAAAATTACGATTCGCTGAAAGCTCAGATGATGAAGATTATCATTTTTTAGCAATAAAGTATTTTTAATTTTACAGAACATTGTTCTTTTTAGACCTAGCGCTATTGCGCATTTAATAGATATAGTGTAAAGAATATTTTAGGCTTTTAGATGCACTGGGGAGCCACAAAACTGGGTGTGACCCGCTTTATTGCGATATTCGCTTTATTGCGGTGGTCTGGAACCGAACCCGCAAT
Organism: Oreohelix idahoensis; assembly: GCA_024509875.1. Classification (NCBI taxonomy): domain Eukaryota; kingdom Metazoa; phylum Mollusca; class Gastropoda; order Stylommatophora; family Oreohelicidae; genus Oreohelix; species Oreohelix idahoensis. The sequence goes on along the minus strand of JAMPIV010002227.1, from coordinate 266,518 downwards.
ATCTCCGAGGTATGCCTGTAATATAGTCTTGTTACAGTCCTTCCTATTTCTTATTCACTCATCATCATGACTTCCCTCTTCGCTCATTACTGAGCATGGAGCCATTACCGCAGCCGATCCCATTGAAGGAATACAGCATCAAGGCATTCATGTGCTTCTGTAGTGGTGATTACTGTCACAATTTGTTTTACTTGATGAGGTTGTCAGCCCTGGGCCTTACATCGTATTAATCGCTTACTACGACATGCCTGAGGGAGCAACAGCTATATTCTGTCTTTGTATCCTCTGAGACCCACGGGAACTACAGGGCGTTGTCTTAATATTCTTCTTTTTCTTCTTCTTCTTCTTTGATCCTTAGCCGCCGACCGTCAAAGCAGTCAGTGGCCATCACGCCTAGTGGTGTCTTGTAGGGCAACAACAAATTGATTCCACTTTGCTCGGTCGGCGGCCATCCTTCGTACAGTGCCCCAACTCTGGTTCATTCTTTGCATTGTCTTAATATTAGGCTACTTGAATTAAAATGTTTGGTTGAAATTAAGAACATGGGGCGTGTTCTTCGATACCATCCAAATATGTCGCCCACGTCGTTAGGATTAAGGTTATGGTTTAAGATTTCTAATCCTAAACGTTACCCATTATTACTGTTTATTTAAATTCTTTTTTTTTTTAACACACTTCGAACACACTTCCCACTAATCTTCATTTAACCCAGAATACTCATTTTGAAGTTATTTCAAAATAGAGCACTGAAATACAGCTTCGAAATTGCTTACACAGACTAAAAATACATCGTATAATAAACAACTGAATACCATTAACCTTATGACACATGTAGTATCTTTAAATTCTTCACAAAATCCAGTCTTAAAACCATGGAAGCGCATATGAATCCGCCGATTTCGATTTATCAATTATACACACACAGAGAAATCCAGTCAAATCAGCAAACTATTATATCAAGCCTATTCTCAAACATCATCTCGGCCAGAACGTGGCAGAATCAATCATTTCTTACAAGTATTCACTTGAAAAACTTGACACCGTCAGGATAAATATATAGCTGAATATGTGCCAATTATTCGGTGTTTCGTTGAATTATATTTAAAAATTCCGCAGCCTATATTTCTAATGTTACCACATGCCCTCTCAAGTGTAACAATACAGGCGCACGTATCGGGGGGGGGGGGGGGATGTTGTACTGAATGCGTCTCAGTGAATAGAGCTCGTACCCGTGATGACATCACCAAAAGCTGATTAGTAGCTCAATAATGAACCGTACAGTTAAGCCTGTTTACTATCGTCCTTATTGTTGAATCAAGCTTACAAAGCAGTTCTTATGAATCGAGAACTTTTACACAGATAATATGAACGTGTCCGTGAGATAAGCACAGAAACAATATACAAAAATGTGGACGTGATGTCTCTTGACAGGACAGCTAAGAGGTGTCAGACGGTTTGACCTTCATTATAGACACGGCGATATAGTTATAATGTCCAATAACAATTGCAAGATGGTTCAACCTCTCTCTCTCTCTCCCTCTCTCTCTCTCCCTCTCTCTCTCTTTACACACACACACACACATATATAATAATAATAATAATAATAATAATAGCCCCTTCAGTCATAACTGACTATGGGAATGCGCCCCTGAGGTGACAGCCCTCAGCTGCTTATTTTCCTGGTGCTCCTTTCGACGTTTTCTCCCCTCCTCTGCTTGTTGTGTGAGCCTCTCTTCGCCCAATCTGAGCTGGCGCCGTAAATAGCATCGCCACTTAGTGCGATCGGCAGCTTCATCCTCCCATGTTGCGACCTGTCCATTTATCTCCCCTCCTGGCGTAATTCCTTGACACACTGCTTGTTGTGTGAGCCTCTCTTCGCCCAATCTGAGTTGGCGCCGTAAATAGCATCGCCACTTAGTGCGATCGGCAGCTTCATCCTCCCATGTTGCTGGATCCATGTCCAGTGCCCTCATATCTCTCTTGCACACATCTTTGAACCTCAGCTGTGGTCGCCCAACTGTTCTCCTGCCATCTGCTAATTGTCCGTAGAAGATATCTTTTGGGATGCGACCATCTTCCATGCGACGAACATGGCCAAGCCAGCGAAGTCTGCGCTGTCTAAGCAGTGTATACATACTTTGAAGGCCAGTACGTGACAACACCTCGACATTAGTCACTTTATCTTTCCACGAGATGCCGAGGATGCGGCGTAGACACCGTAAATGGAAGGTATTGAGCCTTCTTTCTTGCTTAGCATAGGTCGTCCAGGTCTCGCTACCATATAGAAGTGTGCTGGTGACGCAGGCATTATATACCGCAGCTTTGGTCTTCATTGTGAGTTTGGAGTTTCCCCAAACACGCGATGTGAGGCGGGCAAAGGTAGCTGCAGCTTTGCCAATGCGGCTGTCGATTTCTGTATCCAGTGAGAGTTTGTCATTGATGGTAGACCCTAGGTATGTGAAGTGATGCACAACTGCCAGTTCATAGTTATCGATAGTGATAACTGGTGCAGCACCCGCATCCTGACTCAGCACATTCGTTTTCTTTAGACTTATTGTGAGGCCAAAGTCCTTGCATGCTTTAGTGAAGCGATTCATCAAGTTCTGAAGCTCCTGTTGGCTTTGAGTGACGACTGCAGCATCATCAGCGAACAACAAGTCTCTTATAGTGACCCTTCTGATTTTTGTTTTTGCCTTCAGCCTTGAAAGATTAAACAGACGGCCATCTGACCTAGTGTGAAGGCATATTCCTTCAGTTGCATCTCTGAAAGCATGTTTCAAGAGTAGGGCAAAGAAGATCCCGAAGAGGGTCGGAGCCAGAACACAGCCTTGTTTAACGCCACTTCGTATGTCAAAAGGCTGTGACATGCTTCCAGCATATTGGACTGTTCCCTTCATGTCGTCATGGAATGACTTTATCATTTCCAGCATTTTAGAAGGGCAGCCTATTTTCAGGAGGATTTTGAAGAGTCCATCCCTACTGACCAGGTCAAATGCTTTTGTGAGGTCTATAAAGGCGATATATAAAGGCCTTTTCTGCTCTCTTGATTTTTTTCCTGAAGCTGGCGGACAGAGAAGATCATGTCTGTTGTTGATCTACCAGCTCGGAATCCACACTGTGACTCTGGATATATGCGCTCAGCTAACTTGTGGAGTCGCATCAAGATGACTTTGGCAAAAACTTTACCAACAATACTAAGAAGAGAGATGCCTCTGTAGTTATTGCAATCACTTCTGTCTCCTTTATTTTTATATAGTGTTACAATCCTGGCATCTCGAATGTCTTGAGGAATAGTTGTCTCTTCCCAGCACTGGCACAGCATCCTATGCAGGGGATGTAATAGCGTGCTCTTACAGCATTTGATTAAATCAGGAGGAATCCCATCACTGCCTGGTGCTTTGCCAGAGGCCAAGCTATCAATGGCCTTGCTGAGTTCCTCTAATGTTGGTTCGGCATCCAGCTCCTCCATAGTTGGCAGACATTTGACAGCATCAAGGGCTGCAGGCGTAACGGTATTTTCTCTAGCATAAAGCTCAGAGTAGTGCTCGATCCACCTCTCCATCTGCTTACCCTTATCGGTTAGCTTCTCTCCGCTGATGGTTTTTAGCGGTGCCGTCTTACTTTTTTGGGGGCCAAGTGCTTTCTTTATACCGTCATACATTTGTTTAATGTTGCCTGTTTGCGCTGCGATCTGGATGCTCTCACTGAGCTGGAGCCAATAGTCATTTGCACAGCGTCGAGCAGTTTGTTGAACTTTGCTTCTCGTAGCCTTCAGGATCTGTAGGGTTCTAGCACTCGGTGAACGTTTGTATTCATTCATAGCACTGCGCTTAGCTTCAATGACAGGTGCCATCACATCTGATGAAGCATCAAACCAGTGATTTGACTTTGCCGTTTTCTTACCAAAGGTGGCAAGTGCAGTACTTTGAATGGTGTTCCGTAGATGCTCCCAGTTCTCTGTAATAGTATTACCATGCTGAGGGCTACTGAGCACTTTCTTGAAGGTCGCAGTAAATTGAGTGATCATGACAGGGTCTGACATCTTGCTGGTATCAATGCGTGGTTTCCCTTCATGTCTGACACAGTAGAGTTTTCTTGGTTGTGCTCTGATTTTGCAGCAAACCAAGGAGTGATCTGTATCACAGTCTGCACTATGGTACGAGCGTGTGGAGAGCACAGACCTGAGAAGTGGCCTTCTGACGAGAATCAGGTCCAGTTGGTGCCAGTGCTTGGATCGTGGGTGTCTCCATGACACCTTATGCTGGGGTTTTGTCTGAAAGTAGGTGTTGGTCACGCAGAGGTCATGGTGGACACACAACTCTAAGAGCCGTTGTCCATTTTCATTCATCTTGCCAATACCAAACCTGCCCAGACATGAAGGCCATGAAACATTATCGGCACCCACTCTAGCGTTAAAGTCACCAAGGAGAACAAGCTGTTCTTGCCTAGGTATGCTTTTGATGACTGCTGCTAGATTCTCGTAGAGTACAGAGTAGGAGCATACACACTGACAAGGGTGATGGGACCTGTGCTAGTTTGCAGGCGAAGCATTAACAGGCCATTCTCGCCTGGTTCAACCATTTTAGTTAGCGATTTTTTGACCGCAAAACCTACTCCGTGTTCTCTAGCTTTATCAAGATCTTTCCCTTGCCAATAAAATGTGTAGTCCTTCTCGCTCACCGTTCCAGAGCCAGCCAGGCGCGTTTCCTGAAGTGCAACTATATCCACCTGAAGTCGTTTAAGCTCATCATTAATTATGGCTGTCTTCCTTACATCGTTTACGTCCTGTAGATTTTCGGATAGTCCAGTCAACATAGTTCGGACATTCCAGCATCCCAATCTGAGAGTTTGCTTATTTTTATTATTCTGATAATTGCTTGGTGCAAAATTTTCTGTCCACCGTTCGGGTTTGACCCTAATCCCCATGCACCCAATGGGGAAAGCAGACAGTGGCGGGACAACACCTTATTGACTGGGGGCTGCCCAGCTTGAAGCGGGCGGTAGCTGTCCAGTGAGATCCTAGAACCTCTCCCACTGTCGGAAGTAGCCCCTGGCGCCATGCCCTACGCCAATTGGGCAAATGCTTATAACCGGTAACTGCTACTTCCCGTGTTTTGCCGACACCTATACGGTGAAGCTGGAGTGTCCTCTCCAGGGCGCGAGCTTGGGCACAGTTATATGGAGATCAAGCTGTTGCCCATGCAGCATGTTCCCCCTCTCCACACAGCTGGTAGATCCAAAGGAACGGCAGTAGCCGATACAGTTTGGCACCAGCCACGTCGCAGGAGTTGCCAGAATAATGTCGAATCGACATTAGACTGCCTTAGGGACTCCGACTCCGGATTTATCCTCAGGGTTTACTCCCGAAGCCAATTCCATAAATGGATATTCCCGCAAGGCAGCGGTGGTTTGAATTCAGAGTTCCTTCTCTTAGATAAGCTACCAACCAAGGATCACGAGCCCTATCTGCCCGAAGCTGCTGGTTTTAAGGCGCCAGTCGCTCGCCTTTGCCCCTTCTCCCGTCAGTGAAAACAGTTCCGCCGGGCTCAAACTGAACCACACGTGAAGGCCGGGAGCTGGACTTGGTTGTCAGGGCTGCTTGAGGCGCGTGCCATTGAAGTATTTTCATATATATATATATAAGAAACGGATTAGTTTGGTTTGATTTTAAGGACTATCTTCATTGCACACGGACAACTCCATCAGTGCTCCGATCTCCTCCCTTTGATCACACAAGGATATCAGCACCGGCGAGAATCCTGTGACGAAACGTCTGTACGTGTTCTTTTGGTGCTCTCTCACACGTTCAGCCACTACGGCAGTATCAATTCTTTTCTTCATTTTCTCCCCAATCGCTTTTATTTGGCATAATATGTATGCCCTTTCATTCACTATTTTACTCTATGCTGGATCTAGTAGGGTGAAGTCTCTAACACTCCACTCCCCTACGGAAGTATCTGCTATGGGACTATCTTTATCTGTGACATTTTGCTTTGAGCCACTCATCTGACGTATTTACGTTCCGCCAGGTAATTACACCGGTCAGCGATAATACGCTTATCAATCGACTCAGTCGCCGGCCACCTTTGATAGGAGACGATCCTCGTTTAACATAATATGTACTGGTACGAGGATGAATAGGAAGCCAAGATTGTCTGTCTGGATTGCCGACGACCGTGTCTGTTTGTCTAGCAGATTAGACAGGTGGTAGATGCTCTTATCGCCTCTGCGGGACCATCCCTGGTGATTACTAAAGATAATCTGTCTGGAGAGACAATATTGGCGATAGGTAGCATCTGGACATCAAATGAGTTCACAGATGGTGTTTATGACTTGTGCACAAGATACCACCGGAAATATTACAGCAAGTTTAGACAGAGGTCACGCATGGAATATTAAAATTATTAACTTTAATTTCCCAGACCAAGTCATATAGAAATTAAACAAAAGTTTTCCAAGGCCAGTGATTTCGCAGAACACCCGGCGTCAGAGGAATTAACTCGAATTTCCAGACCTAAGTGATTCGAAGCATCTAATACAGAGCTGTTTCCAGTCTAAATCTGTGCAAGGAGATTGTGTATTACAAAAAATTTTGGGGTAAGTGTAAACAGTTTATTTACTAATGTAAATTTTACAGGTTTCTTGCGTAGTGGTTATAAATGAGGCTGGCAACCTCAACATATGAAAAGAGTATATTCATGAACCACTACAGCAAATTCTGGTGATTGTTTCTTGCTAGTCGTGCGGGAAAACCCGACAGCAGAGGTAGCCCCAGACTCCGGCTGGAGCAGAGATGAGTGATGACTACGTCAAATGTGCCTCAAGTGTAGCATATCATTTTGTGAGATTTATGTAACTTGTTAATGTTAATTCAGGCACAAATCATTATTCACGCTGTCCAGACACATTTCCCAGTTAATACACAGAAGAATATTGGTGAATTTTAATCATATTCATTGAGCTATGTTATGTGCTCAAGAATTTAATTCTTCTGAGAGATTAACATTGGTGGGTGGACAACGGAAGAGTGAGCCTGTCAGAGTGCTTCAAACAAATGTACTAAGCAGAGGCATTTGTTTCCTATTTTGTCCAATAGTTTGTGGAACGAAGCAATAAGACCTTTCGAGGATGAAGCGGCAAAACTGACGTTTCTACGCCCTTAGTTGTGAGAGCAGGAAATCAATACTGACCAACTACATAAGGCGAGTTAGGCGAAGAAGTGCCGGCATCACCAGAAGAGTGATGATACAACGGCGGCAGGACTCACGTAGACAAGCTAAGTGCTTATCAACAGGCGAAAGCAACGGACATTGATAAAACCCTCTATTTAATCTCCGTGAGGAGAAAATTTGATTCCAATATAAAATTTCACCAAACTTTCCATATTTATTTTAACTGTTAAAGACTAATTCATTTTTAAAATTGTTATATGTGGTTTTAAAACTAAACAATCATAGTTGCTTCAGTTTTATATGTATGAAAGCAAACGTATGAGCCAGAATATTTAATATATATTTATATCTATACCTAGACATATATTTACCTCTAAACAGAGCTATATCTTTATAAGAGGAATTCGCTGAATTAACTTAGCTGGGGGCTTGAACGGGCTAAAAACCATTGTTAAAATCCTTCACAAAAGGCATCGGACAGATATAAGTTAACCATTGCTCAGCGCTATGCCGCATGGTTCTTGAGCCGTGGGATTTTTCAGCTTGCACACTGGGCCTCCTATTTTTTCGCCCTTATCCGAGAAGGCTAGGTATCCGATCTCATTACCCAGGAGACCAGGGGGGAGTATGACATCATCGGTACTGGTTCTGAAGAAGAAAAAAAATCCGTAAATCCTATTCTCTCAACTGGGAATCGAACCCGGTACCTCTAGAATTCGAGGCGGACGCCATACCTCTTATCCACTCCGACACCGGTTAATTTTTTAACAATATTTAAATACAAATGTAATACATACAAGGATATCGATAGATGCACTTATGTTGTCACTTTCGGCATTACTGGTTGCGAGGCCACAATTATATGTTGCATGGGTAAAAGCTAAAAGACAAAAATTGTATTATGCCAGCTTTTCAAATTGATAAAAACTAAACAAATAATTTTGGAAAAAATGTCATTAACCTCACAGTTTCGGCACTAATCTTTGCGAGGCCATAATTATTTTTAGTTAATTTTGCATGCGTAAAACTTACATGCATAAAGTGTATTATGCCAGCTTTACAAACAGATAAAAATAAAAACAAATAACTTTGGAAAAACCTCATTAACTACAGCATCACATAAAACCCATGAAAAAAAAAGTTATCTGTATGACAGTACTTAAAATACGTTATGAAATTTTTAACAGCGTAACGTGCCCCATGTAGTTTGCAGGGTTAATGAGGAGATAAATTACGATTTTGACTGCTCATAATCAGTCATGTAATAAATAAGAAGCGACTAGTCTGAGGTTGCGAATGCGACTGGCAACTTCATCTTGTAAAATAAATTACTTCAGAAACAACCGCTGCAAGAGCACGTGCTTTGACATAGGCTTCCTCAAGAGGACCACCTGCAGTGGTGGATCAATACTCCATCAATCAATCAACACCCTTTAGTTCCCCAAGGAGCATAAGCCGTCAACAAACACATGCTAAGTTCTCCTGTTGCTGTTCATAAGGAACGGAAAAGGAAATGATGATGATGCCGCTAGCACAGAGGTTTTCAAACTTTTTTGGTCCGCGGCTCCCTTGATCTGTGCGTAAATCACCGCGGCTCCTTTCTATACTACGAAGATCTATATTTATTGATGGACCTTGGCTCATAATATCGAGCCCAACACATTTCCCAAGCCACCGCGACGCCCTTAGCCGAGGGCCGCGACGCCCCTGGGAGCCGCGACGCACAGTTTGAAAACCTCTGCTGACTAGCATACAGATATATCCCATGACAACAGCTTCTGACCCTGGCACTAAATTTTTGTCATCTATAGAGCAAAGGTCACGCACCAAATATCATTATTTCTAATACTGCACAAAACTGCAAAGTCACATTGTAAGAACATGTAATTTAAAACGAATGCTGTCTAAATACTTGTAGCATTGATATACACAAAATAACTAACTTTTAACACTACTTTAGGCCTACATATTAAAACAGCAAAATAACGCTTTGAAGATTATCAACAGACTTAAGAATAACAGTCAAGAATAACTGTCCAGCGGGTTAACTTGTAGCATTGATATACACAAAATAACTAACTTTTAACACTACTTTACGTATTAAAACAGCACAATAACACTATAAAGATTATCAACACACTTTAGAAGAACAGCCAAGAATAACTGTCCCGCGGGTTAACCCCCAAACGATGACATCACGTGACAAGCAGAGGCGATACTAACACAATGATAGCTAGATTACGCATTTAAACCCAAGTTTTCCAACGCCTTTGTAAAAACAACACAATGACTGGCGCACAAGAAAGAACATACGTGTGAACATGGCATAAATTTGTGTTTGCATTATCAACAGCCAGGAGCAATCTTTATCTCCCTGGTCGCCAGATGTGACGGTTTCTTCACGTACGCTACAGACAGTTGCAGTCAGTTTTTTTGCTCCTCACCTGGATACAACGACCTCTTTGAAGCCGTAAGAAAAACAAGGCTAGGATGTTCCTGTCAAGGGTCTTTGTTATAGGGTCTAACCGTGAGTAATACGTTCTGTTATTTGCCTAGATCTGAGTCGAGAGTACGGTCTCACAAAAGGTTGTTATAATTTTGGTTTCCTACTGATAGGAGGCCATAGATTCCGCGATTCTTACTAGTGTATGTGCCGTTGTTTTTAATAAAGATTTTAATCTTGGACAGCTCTTTCTTCTTCATTGATCGCACATTTTCTCACGACACTCAATTATTGCCAAAGTCAGAATGATTTCCATTTTTTCCCCCCTGCCAATTACTTCTCTCCTTTCTTAAAAATCCCTTTACAATAACGTCCCCAGTTACGGCGGTCTCGAATTACGGCAACCAGCAAAGTCATAAAACGCAATAACTTTTAATTTCGATTAAATCGCAGTTGAGAATCTGATTGATAGTGGTTAGATCGCTAGCCTCTCGCTTCAAAGGAGCCGGGTTCAAAACACGATGGCGTCACGCTCTAAATTACCCAGCTGTAAATGGGTACGTGACTCTGCTCGTGAATTAAGGTAGGAAAAGGCATCGAGGAAGGGAACTGGTTACCCCACCTATGGATGCTGGACCTAGTATAGTCAAGTGTAACATTTTAGTCCTCTACGGCCGTATCGGCTATGGGACTAAATTTACCCTCTTTTTTTTTTTTTACATTTCGATTAATTTTCAACTACTGTAGGGAAATCTCTGCCATCAATGGTACCTATACCTTGTAGCGGTATGGCAGTTTGTGTACCCTGACAATCCCCACAGCTATGCCAGTGTGTTTTACTCCTGGTAGGTTCAACCAAGCTAGACTGGTCTGCGTGGGTAGGGGTCAGACAAAAGCTGGTACCCTGGTCCTCCAGGTTGGGGGTTTTAGCACAGGGCCGACACCCCTGTCTATGTAAAAAAAAATCGCACATGTTACGGAAACGGCAACAAATGGAACAACTTTGATGCGGGACGGACTTCCGGAGTCTCAGGCTCGTATGACTGCCAGTGGTGAAAGCCGAAAGGAAGCCATTGGCATGAAAACGGATGCCTTGACCGCAAAACACGAAACCAGAATTGGATTTTGGAACGTCAGAACTATGAATGAGGCAGCAAAGCTGAGACAAATCACAGCAGAGATGAGGAACTACAAATTACATATCCTGGGAATAAGCGAGAGCAGATGGACAGGTAAGGGGAGAATAAAAACAGCTACAGGGGAAACAGTACTTTATTCTGGTAGAGAGGACGGTCAGCACAACGAAGGTGTAGCCATTATCCCGAAGAAAGGAAATGAAAGGTCTTTACTGGAATGGAAACCCATCTACAACAGACTGATAAGAACAAGACTGAGAGGGAGATTCACCAACACCACAATTATACAATGCTATGCACCAACAAACGACAGCGATGAAGAGATCAAGGACGAGTTCTATCAACAGGTACAAAAGGAAATGGAAACTGCACCAAGGTACGATCTTATTATAGTAATGGGAGACCTAAATGCGAAAGTTGGAACACACAATAATTATAACGAAAGAGTAATGGGGAAATGCGGCAGTGGAATAGCAAATGAGAATGGGGACAAATTAATAAGCTTCTGCAGTATTAACAACCTGGTCATTGGAGGAACACTTTTTCCACACAAAGAAGTGCACAAGTTAACATGGGAATCACCAAACGGACGGGACAGAAACCAGATAGATCACATAATGATCAATGGCAGATGGAGACATGCATTACAAGACGTGAAAGTAAGAAGAGGCGCAGATGTGAGAAGTTATCATCACCTAGTAGTAGCAAGACTGAAGGTGAAACTCAGAGCTGCTGGACCAGTTGTAGTTAAACAGAAAAGATATAACATCACAAAACTTAAGGACCCCCTCACCAGAAAAGCTTTCGTGGTTGACGTAAAGAGACGATATCAGATTACCAAAATCCAGGAAAGAACAGAGACCGATGATGTCGACCAGAAATTCAACACCACATCAACAATATACTAGGAAAGCAGCAAGTCATGCTTGGGATTCCAGGAAAGAAAGAGCCAAGACTGGATAGCACCAGAAACGCTAAACACCATAGCGAAGAGAAAGGAAATGAAAAGATAGAAAACAGAAGCTAAGTCTCCCAGTTTAAAGGCAATATATAGTGAACAGTACAGTCAGCTGGACAAGGAAGTCAAACCCGTGCTAACAAAAGGACATTTCTGGATGACCTTGCATGACAGGCAGAAGAGGCAGCACTGAGAAATGAACAAAGCACAGTTTATAAAATAACTAAAACTATCAGTGGAAAACGAGGTGCAAACAACATAACGTTAGTAAGAGACAAGCAAGGAAATCTCATCACCACAGCACGGGGGCGGGAAACAAGATGGGCAGAGCACTTCAGAGAAACACTGAATAAGGAACCACCAGAGACTCAGCTGAATGTTCCTGAGGCTGAAAGTGACTTATACGCAAATACAGACATTCCACGAAAAGAAGGAATCATCACAGCTATCAAAGGGTTAAAAATGGAAAAGCGCCTGGTAACGACAATCTAAATGCTGAGTTATTCATGGCAGACCCTGAACTAGCAGCAGAACTATTAGAACCACTATTTGCACAAGTCTGGGAAACTGAAGCAACACCAACAGAGTAGAGTAAAGGAATAATTGTAAAATTTCCCGAGAAGGGCGACCTTGCAGACTGCAACAACTGGAGATGAATTACTCTCCTCTCAGTTCCCAGCAAAATGTTAGGCAGGATAATCATCCAGAGAATTTCAAAAGAAGTTGACCATACACCGAGGAAAAGAACAAACGGGTTTTAGACAGAACAGAAGATGTGCAGATCATATATTCACCCTCAGGAACATTATAGCGCAGTGCTCAGAATGGCAGAGACAGCTAAACATTAACTTTGTTGATTTTGAAAATGCTTTCGACAGCATACACAGGGACAGCATGTGGAAAATACTGAGGGCTTATCGAATTCCCAGCTGCATTGTTTCCATCATAAAAGCCTCTATTCTAACTTTACATGCAGTGTTGGATTGAGTAATGTACAAGTAACTTTCGAAGTGAAAACAGGAGTATTGGCAGGGATGCCCCTTATCAACATTATATTTGGCAGCCACAGATTGGGTGATGCGCCAGACAACAGAGGGCAGTCCAAGAGGAATTAGATGGACAACGTTTTCTACACTGGTTGACCTGGAATATGCAGATGACATTGCACTACTCGCGCATTCACATCAACACATCCAAGAAAATACCGATAGACTGAATAAGTATGGCCAACAGGTTGGCCTGAACATCAATCTGAAGAAGACAGAGGTCATGACACTAAATGTGGGCAATCCTGAGCCAATAACAGTAAGGAACCAGAAGTTAGAACAGACAGACACATTTACTTACCTAGGATGCATAGTAACACCTGACGGCGGAACAAACACGGACATTAACAACAGAATGAATAAAGCGAGAACAACCTTTGCTAGTCTCAACAACATTTGGAAGTCTTCCCAGTATAGCACAAACACCAAACTAAGACTGCATGAGAGCTGTGTACTTTCTGTGCTTCTCTATGGGGCTGAATGCTGGAGCGTAACAGAGAAGGAAATGTCGAAACTGTCCTCCTTCATACAATCTGCCTAAGGAAAATTCTCCGAATCTTTTGGCCAAACACCATCAGCAACCAAGAACTACTTATTCGGAGCAACCAGGAGGACATGCACACCATCATAGCTGGCAGACGCTGGAGTTGGGTTGGCCACGTCCTCAGAAGGGACCCTGATACCATCACAAGAACAGGTATGCTATGGACCCCCGACGGAAAGCGAAAGAGAGGCCGACCAAAAACAACTTGGCGGAGAACTGTGGAAGCCGAGATGCAAAGAATGAACCAGAGTTGGGGCACTGTACGAAGGATGGCCGCCAACTGAGCAAAATGGAATCAATTTGTTGATGCCCTACAAGACAACTGATTTTGTTTTCGATGTATTATTAATTTCTAAAGTCGATCGACACAACAGTTTTCATCATGCTGGTGCCTTTACCTGCAATTATCTCCAAAACGAAATAACGTAGAACTTTTCCTTTGACGTGCATATAGTTGGTCTTTGTCTTCAACAAACAAGACTAATATCATGTCTTTCCGTCCAACCATTCTCTTTTAATCAATCTAAGTCTACGTACTCCTTGTGAAAGAAGTATGTAAATATATTACATGATATCTACACGTTTTTGCTTCCACCTGTTTTCCACTTTTTCTTCATTATTAGTTATGCACGTTTGGTTAACGCAGTACGCCAAACTCCGACTCATTCATCTGTTTCATTCATAATTTTGCCACGCCTTATTTTTTTTCTTTTCTCTATTGTCTTAACAGGCACTAGGAATGTTTAAAATCAGACCGTTTCACGTGTAGAGAGAGGGGACGGGTCGTATATTTGTAGAATCAAGAGCGAAAATTCAAAAGTTGTACCTTTTGATAGATGCACGCAGAAAGAGAAAAGGGGGAGATAAGCTATTGAAGAAAATCAAGGGCGATTATCCAAAAGTCGTACTTTTGTCAGGGGGAGATAATTACAATTAACACACACCCCCCCCACATCGATCGTTCGTGAATGTAATTAAGCTACGGAACGAGGGAGATCAAAAAGACAGTTTGCTCGCTGCCGGGGTCTGGCGGTCGGCAAAAGGTGGCAAAATTAACTTTGATTCAAAATTTGACCACGGAATTCCCCAAAGGTGTTATGTCTCACACTGGTCAGCGACTTTTTGTCTATTTCATATATATATTCCAGCTTTCCAACTCAGTTTATCTAGTACCCACAAATTTGCAGACGTCTAGCGTCGATATTCTAGATCCATTATACCAGTGGAATTTCTAAGTTTGTTCGATTGGAGATAGTCATTTTGTGTTGCGGTAAATATTTATAATAGCCTCTTGAGTGATTTAATTGTTAAGTCCGGCATTATATTTCACTAAGATTTTCATGTGTTGAGTGATTACATTTTTAAAGTCCGTCATGATATTTCACTAGGATTTTGTGCTAACTGACTAGCGAATTAAAACAACATAGAGCCAACTTTTTAATTTAATTACTTGCTATTAACTTCTTCTTCTTTGATCCTTAGCCGCCGTCCGTCAAAGCAGTCAGTGGCCATTACGCTTGGTGGCTTCTTGTAGGGCAACAACAAATTGATACCACTTTGCTCGGTCGGCGGCCATCCTTCGTACAGTGCCCCAACTCTGGTTCATTCTTTGCATCTCAGCCTCCACAGTCCTCCGCCAAGTTGTTTTTGGTCGGCCTCTCTTTCGTTTTCCATCAGGGATCCATAGCATAGCTGTTCTTCTGATGGCATCGGGGTCTCTTCTGAGGACATGGCCAACCCAGCTCCAGCGTCTGCCAGCTACGATGGTGTGCATGTCCTCTTGCTTGCTCCGAGTAAGCAGATCTTCGTTGGGGATGATATTCGGCCAAAAGATTCGGAGAATTTTTCTTAAGCATGTTGTGTGAAAAGAGGACAATTTCGACATTTCCTTCTCTGTAACTCTCCAGCTCTCCGCGCCATAGAGAAGCACAAAAAGCACACAGCTCTGATATAATCCTAATTTTGCGCTTGTGCTGTACTGAGAGGACTTCCAGATGTTGTTTAGACTAAAAAAGGCTGTTCTTGCTTTGTTAATTCTGTTGTTGATGTCTTTGCTTGCTCCGCCGTCTGGTGTTACTATGCATCCTAGGTATGTGAAGGCATCTGTCTGTTCCAGTTGCTGATTCCTTACTGATATGGGCTCAGGGTTGCTCACACTGAGCGTCATGACCTCTTTCTTCTTTAGGTTGATGTTCAAGCCCACCTGCTGGCTATACTTATTAAGTCTATCCATTTTTTCCTGGATGTATTGATGTGAATGTGCTAGCAGTGCAATGTCATCTGCATATTCCAGATCTTCCAATGTAGAAAATGTAGTCCATCTTATTCCTCTTGGATTGCCCTCTGTTTTCTAGCGCATCACCCAGTCTATCTCTGTTAAAAGTAGAGTGGTTGATAAGGGGCATCCCTGTCGTACTCCTGTCTTCACTTCAAAGGTTAGGTTGCTCTGCCCAATGCTACACGTAAAGTTGGCATAAAGGCTTTTTATGATTGACACTATGCAGCTTGGAATTCCATAAGCCCTCAGTATTTTCCATAAACTGTCCCTATGTATACTGTCAAAAGATTTTTCAAAATCAACGAAATTAATGTACAGCTGTCTTTGCCATTCTGAGCACTGCTCTATAATGTTCCTGAGGGTAAATATATAATCTACACATCTTCTGTTCTTTCTAAATCCTGCTTGTTCTTTCCTCAGTTTGTGGTCTACTACTTTTGAGATTCTCTGTATAATTATCCTGCCTAGTATTTTGCTGGGAACTGAGAGAAGAGTTATTCTTCTCCAATTATTGCAGTCTGCAAGATCTCCCTTCTTGGGCAATTTGACAATTATTCATTTTCTCCACTCTGTTGGTGTTGTCCCTGTTTTCCAGACTTGTGCAAATAGTGGTTCTAATAGTTCTGCTGCTAGCTCTGGGTCTGTCTTAAATAGCTCTGCATTTAAGTTATCATGACCAGGAGCTTTTCCATTCTTTAACCCTTTGATTGCTGTGATGATTTCTTCTTTTCGTGGGATGTCTGTATTAATATCTAGATCATTTTCAGCCTCAGGAACATTCAATTGTGTCTCTGGTGGTTCTTTATTCAGAGTTTCTCTCAAATGCTCTGCCAATCTTGTTTCCTGTCCCTCTACTGTCGTGATGGGATTTCCGTGCTTATCTCTTACAAGTGTAATATTGTTTGCACCTAGTTTTCCACTGATGATTTTAGTTATTTTGTATACTGTGCTTTGTTCATTTTTCAGTGCTGCCTCTTCTGCCTGTCTTGCAAGGTCATCCAGAAATGTCCTTTTGTTAGCACGGGTTTGACGTTTAACTTCCGTGTCCAGCTGACTGTACTGTTCACTATATATATCTTTAACCTAAGAGACTTAGCTTCTGTTTTTTTTTTTTCTTTTCATTTCCTTTCTCTTCGCTATGGTGTTTAGCGTATCTGGTGTTATCCAGTCTTGGCTCTTTCTTTCCTGGAATCCCAAGCATGACTTGCTGCTTTCCTAGTATATTGTTGAGATGGTGTTGAATCTCTGGTCAACCTCATCGGTCTCTGTTCTTTCCTGGCTTTTGATAATCTCATATCTTCTCTTTACGTCGACCACGAAAGCTTTTCTGGTGAGGGGATCCTTCAGTTTCGTGATATTGTATCTTTTCTGTTTGACTGCAACTGGTCGAGCAGCTCTGAGTTTCGCTTTCAGTCTTGCTACTACTAGGTGATGATCACTTCCTACATCTGCTCCTCTTCTTACTTTCACGTCTTGTAGTGCATGTCTCCATCTGCCATTGATCATTATGTGATCTATCTGGTTTCTGTCTCGTCCGTTTGGTGATTCCCATGTTACATTGTGCAGTTCCTTGTGTGGAAAAAGTGTTCCTCCAATGACCAGGTTGTTAATACTGCAGAAGCTTATTAATTTGTCCCCATTCTCATTTGCTATTCCACTGCCGCATTTCCCCATTACTCTTTCGTTATAATTATTGTGTGCTCCCACTTTCGCATTTAGTTCTCCCATTACTATAATAAGATCGTACCTTGGTGCAGTTTCCATTTCTTTTTGTACCTGTTGATAGAACTCGTCCTTGATCTCTTCATCGCTGTCGTTTGTTGGTGCATAGCATTGTATAATTGTGGTGTTGGTGAACCTCCCTCTCAGTCTTGCTCTTATCAGTCTGTTGTTGGTGGGTTTCCATTCCAGTAAAGATCTTTCCATTCCTTTCTTCAGGATAATGGCTACACCTTCGTTGTGCCGACCATCCTCTCTGCCAGAATAAAGTACCGTTTCCCCTGTAGCTGTTTTTATTCTCCTCTTACCTGTCCATCTGCTCTAGCTTATTCCCAGGATATGTATCTTGTAGTTCCTCATCTCTGCTGTGATTTGTCTCAGCTTTCCTGCCTCATTCATAGTTCTGACGTTCCAAAAACCAATTCTGGTTTCGTGTTTTGCGGTCGGGGCATCCGTTTTCATGCCAGTGGCTTCCTTTCGGTTTTCACCACTGTCAGTCATACGAGCCTGAGATTCCGGATGTCCGTCCCACAGCAAAGTTTTTCCATTTATTGTTGTTTCCGTAACATGTACGATTTTTTTTACATAGACAGAGGTGTCGGCCCTGTGCTAAAACCCCCAACCTGGAGGACCAGAGTACCAGCCTTTGTCTGACCCCTACCCACGCAGACCAGTCCAGCTTGGTTGAACCCACCTGGAGTAAATCTCCCACTGGCATAGCTCTGGGGATTGTCAGGGTACACAAGCTGCCATACCGCTACAAGGTATAGGTACCATTGATGGCAGTTGCTATTAACTAGTAAGAGATATTTTGGTCAACTAATAAATACACTATTCATTATGAGTACTGACGAAATAAATATTTATTTCTAATTCATTATGAGCAATTTTATAAATGACTAGCGCTTATTTCACGGGGTCTTTGTTAAACGATAAATACGATATACACTTTTGTTGTTCTAATTAAATTTAATAGCCGAGTGGATATTAAATTATACCTCTACGCGGGTTATTTTTAGGATAGAATACTGATTGTGGTTAAATGTTGCATTTTTTCTTCCTATAAATTTAGTACGGGTCACAACCCAAAACCTACCAGCAGCTTCAATATAAATCTGAGAAAACGGGTCTAAGTACAATAGACGCCAAACAAACATTCTTATGCACCCAGCGGGTCTTTGAGGTTTACCAGTTCGGCTCTCTTGGTTTACCCAGAAAGAGAGAGAGAGTACCAACAAAAGACAATAAGAATAATTGTAACTGGACCTATAGCTATCCAGATTTCCTTTTTTACATTATCATCTACATTCAGCCCGCTGTGGCGAAGAATATCAAATTTAACATTACCTGACTACCGACCACTTGTGTTGTGGCGAGGATTTATCCTGAAGAAAAGAAAGATTTATCTACCTGACATTCTATTTAACTACCGAATATTTCAAGCTACTGTACACTGTGACATTTGATCTCGAAGTTGTGTTTCATACCTGGACTAATTGCTGTGACATGAACAGAGTCAATTAAACAAAAATAACAAAATAGGCGTTCGTCAAATAAGAGGATTAAACAGTCATTTGAAGAACTGGGGCTTATCTTGCCAAAAGAACCGACACTGAATCTGTTACCTGTGGAGCATGGAGATATGTTCAAGCTGTTGTCAAACACTTATTTGGTAAGCGAGAATGAAATGTGATCACATGTTTGTCAGAGCGACTGAAAGCAGGGATGAATAATTCTTATATTGTATAATTGATATACTCACTTTGGTTTTTTCTTCTTCTTATGTTTGCTAATACTGTTCATTTTTCAGAATAGACTAAACTAGAAACTCTGTTCTTTACAGTATAGTCAAATTCTATACCATAGCGCTAATCTTTTGACCTTTTGGGGGATAATTAACTTCTTCTTGTGGGAACTTGTCTCAACAGAGGCGATTGCGCTTATGTGTCTATTCCTTTATTAATTCTGTAACCTATGATTTTTATATTCTGATATTTTGATAATAACTGTTGTGAAGTTTCTTTATGGTAAATAAAAGTAACATAAAACTTAATTACCTGTGTCGGTCAGCTCGTCCCAATATCCCTATTCCATAAATATAGTTTCACGTTTGTGCGTCTAATTGTCGTCACTTATCTCTGTGTGTGTGTGTGTGTGTATGTGAGTGGTTGATATATATTAATATATATAGAGAGATATACTGTCTGATCAACAAATTTCTGTTGTAGAGATAGGCTGGACTAGAGTATCTTCTTAATCCAGGTGTGATAAGAGGTTTTGATGTTATTAATTATAGGATATCCTGGACAAATAGATGTATCAGAGGATACCAGGATAGTGCCAGATAAGAGACTGGTCTTATAAGCAATACCCCCTTCTCTGAAAAGAGCAA
The DNA here is from genome assembly GCA_024509875.1 of Oreohelix idahoensis. Classification (NCBI taxonomy): domain Eukaryota; kingdom Metazoa; phylum Mollusca; class Gastropoda; order Stylommatophora; family Oreohelicidae; genus Oreohelix; species Oreohelix idahoensis. The sequence goes on along the minus strand of JAMPIV010002227.1, from coordinate 246,830 downwards.
GGGTGTATAGACAATCAAGGTGAGGTCAAGCTATGTAAGTTCCCAGAGTAAGGAATGATGATGATAAAGTTCTCTGGGTCCCTATCTGCTACCCCTTGAGATCTCACCAAGAGTGTGTTATCTGTGTGTTGTTATTTGGCAAAGTGTCTAGGGTAATGTATTGTAACAGTTATGAATTTCAAAACATAACTTTAACTTTAATGAAAATTAAGCAAGACTGTCTGAAAATAGATACATGTATAATTTAATATTCTTGTACCTCAATCTTGTTGGGACAGGAATTCTCAAAAATCAAGAAAAGGTTATTTACATGCTAAAATAAATATTTTTGGAAACTCTGTCCATTTGTGTAACACAAGAAGTCACTGGAATGACTATACCCACAGTTCTTAATATTATCACTAATTTTAAACTGTAAGGTCTGTTATTGTCATCACTCCCAGGTTGTATACTAAATTGGTGAAATTAGGTTTTTGGATGAGGTATCAGTGCCTTTAATAAAGGACTTATCTTTTAAAAGGTTAATGCGGCTGTGTTGGTGATCATTGACATGAACACCCACGTTGTGTCTCCTGACTGAAGATAAGGGGTTTAGCTTCAAGTTTTAGCATGAGCACTCAGCTCCCTCACGTTCTTCTTTTCAGGTTACTGCAGCAACGAGGTACTTCGTAATACAACCCTCAAGTAAAGAATATTCACACACACAAGCGAACAGGCAGTAAAGGACTCTAGCACTCAGCTCGCAGTACAGACGGCAAAGGCTTGTCCCTCTGTCTCTTTCAATAATGTCAGCTTGGTATGGAAGCTTTGTCGTCAATGGCGGACTTTTACAAGAAGTTGTTAATTTTTATCAAACTACACCCAACCAATCAGAAGACGAGTCCAAAGGGTTAACTATTTTTGAGACTATAAACTTGGGCGGTTTTAAGTGTGTCTGTATGAACTGATTAAATTTTATTATTATATATCTTAGTTATTTATGAACCGATTTTAATTATCAAAAGTGATTATTAAACGGCCAATTCCTCCCTATCGTTACATATTAGTTATTTATAGATTTAAAATTACGATAGCTAGTTTTTTAAGCGGGGAATTTGAGCGTGTTGTTCATACAGATTCACTTCACGACATCAGGGACAGACTCTACCTTTCACCATTTCACTCGTGAAATCTATTTCTTTACCTTACCTCTCATTGAGTTACCACCTTTTTCAGTTCTATTCAGACGGGACCAAAATATATCTTAAATACCTATCTAAAATCTACGACACTCCTATGCGCAATCACTCCTTTTGTTTATACGCCATTGTGAAACCGGCTCGTCGCAAGCGAGCTTTCGCGGCTTCTGATTGGCTGACCCTTTTCCATTCTTTCTATCATAACAAGGCATTTTTTTTCATTACGCTACAAACCTGTAACTGGATTAAATTGCTTTTTAATTATTTATATATATCCTACTAATACAGGATCATCATAAAGTCCGTGTGCAGTTGCAATAATTATTCATAACTTCTGATCCATATGTGATATAATCAATCTGTCAAAAAGGCCAGAAAGTTGTATACATAATGAGAGTGATTAATTTATTTTCACCACCTTCGTACTAGGACAACTAACGTTATTTAAGGCTTCAGTTAAAACCAACAGTACACTGTGCTTATAGGACTTCAAAATTGTGTCTCACTTTGTAGGCTATATGTAATGATGATGGGGCAAATGTATGCTAAACCGTAATAAATTCTTTCACTTAACACCTTTTACAGAATGATTTTATCACGTATAGAACACATGTTATGAGTATTTGAAGCTGCACGCAAACTTTATAATGACCCTGTATAATTAATGTGAACACGCCCTATTTGGACAAAAAAATTAAATAAATACACATCCACAGATGATAGCAGACACTCGTATGACGTAGAAAACTAGACAGCAGACAAGATAGGGACTCGAACCCAGGACCATCCGAACGTGGATAGTCATGATTCTCTCCCATAGCGAGGTGGTGTTACCATTGGATGGCCCAGGGTTTGAATCACAGGGAAGCCTATCACTTCTGCTGTTTAGTTTTCAACTTCTTTATTTTCCTGAAAATACACATGGAACGGACAAAGATAATGAGAACAAATGATAGAAGGTCAAAAGTGAAGAAAAACCACAAGATGTAGAATCGTTCACATATCTTGGCAGCAATAATATAGACAAAGTTGGAGGGACAGACAATGATGTCAAAATAAGAATTAAAAAAAGCAAGAGGATCTTTCATTGCATTGGGAAACACATGGAGATCAAGAGAAATCAAGTCCAACACAAAAATAAGAATCTTCAACTCAAATATCAAGTCAGTCCTACTGTATGGCTGTGAAACATGGAGAACAACAAAGATAAGTTACAGACGTTCATAAATGGGTGCTTTTGTAGAATAGAAGGAGTGAAATGGTATGACAAGGTCACCAATGTGGAACTGATGACAAGAACCAGTGGAACAAGAGATGAGAAGATGCTGGTGATGGATAGAACACACATTGAGGAAACCTGTTGATAGCATTACCTGACTTATCGGAGCCCCTAAGTTACGAGTTTTCACTCTTTTGTCAATAGCAATACAAAGCAGTCCTTTTTATGGAATCCCCAGGGAAAGAAAGTCAGAGGTAGACCAAAAACCACATGGAGAACAGAACTGGAGACAGAAGTGAAAATGATGAGAAAAACTTGGAAAGAACTTGAGCTGATGGCACGTGACAGGAGGATTTGGCATGTGACAGGAGGATTTGGCATATGTTTGTTGAATGCCCCAAAAGACTGTACCAACACATTTGCGCATGATTACATCTGCTTGCATATCATTAACTACGTCATATCTTTTGGTAGGCGTTGTTCTGTCTAACAAGAAATAGATAGAGCAAATAATAGCTACTCATGAGGAAACCAATAGTGGTGTATAAAACAACACGTAACATGGAGACAGAAGTGAAAATGATGAAAAAAACTTGGAAAGAATTTTAGCTGATGGCATGCGACAGGAGGATTTGGCATGTGTTGGTTGAAGGCCTATGCTCCTTGGGGAGCTGAAGGGTATTCCTTGATTGTCTGCTATTAAATGTTTATGTGTATTTGTGTATTTAACTGTATTAAATCAGTGATCAGACATTTGTATTGCTTAAATACGGCAATTGCCCATATAGTTCCCGAGGGGAGGGGAATCTCTGAGAAGTCAAAGAAAGATTACACTAATGTCAATGATCCCTCAGGCAGGCATGTCGTAAGAGGGAACTAATATGAGACTGTGTATGGGGTGTGGAGCACATCATCATGTGAGATACATAGCTATAGAAACCAAAACTGCATAAGCATGTCAATGCTTTGGTACGTGCTTTCCTAAAAGGGGACCAGCTGCAATGATAACACCATAAGAAATATGATCATGTCAGAATATATTCTCATTGCTGAAGATAACATGGAGAAGAGAACTGGAGATAGATGTTAAAGAGATGGAAAGACCTTGAGCGGATGGCACGAGACAGGAGGACCTGTGTTCTGCATGGAGCTAAATGGTAGCAATGATAGTGATGATGTTTAAGGTAAACTTCATAAATTAATTTCCCTTTTATTATTCTTAATAGTACAGCAACCTAGGAGGATGAAACTGCTGATCACACCAAGTGGCGATGCTCCCTACTGCACCACCTCAGATTGGGAGAAAAGAAGCTCTCACAACAAGCAGAAAGGAAAAGAACAGAATACGCCGAATGGAACACCAGTCAAAAAGAAAAAAAAAACACAGCTAAGGGCTATCACCTCTGGGGCGCATTCACACCATCAGTTATGACTAAAGGTGACTACTACTACAGCAAGATAGTCTACAATAGTCACTCCACGTCTTCTTTTCATTTTACACCTTGGACAACAACAAGGGGACAAAACGGCTACAGGGCTTTTTTTTTTTCTTCTTTTCTTTTTCAATTACAAAATCGAGTGTGAGGCAAAGAATAGTTCAAAGTTAAAAAAAAAAAACACAAAAGGGACAAAAAAAATAAAATAAATAACACAATAATATCAAATACGACAATTTTATTCCCGCAATATATCCTAAATCTATATGGATCTGGTAAATGCTCACAAAGAAACTACATATGAGAACACCAATCCCCAGCTAAATAATTATAGAGGTACATGTATAAGCATGAGGCAAAACAAAATATCCCCAAGTTAAATAAAACGGCAAAAAATTTTAAAAAAGTTTATATTCAGGTGTAAGTTCTCTATAGACTTGAATAAAGGTGGTCACTGAAAATGACTCTCAGTAACCTCCCTTTGCTGTGCTTAGGAATACAAGGGGATGTCACTCTAAAATTTACTAGCCTAAAGAGAACTGTTTCCTATATGCAGACACATATTTGCGTCAGATACATCACACTGTTTTTTAAGAGACCTGTCAAATTATTATTTTATACATTTACACGTTCATGTAACAAATGAGGTGCAGCAAATTTACAAACTTCCCCCCCCCCCCCACAGTTACCTAACCTTTGCATCATGTTTCCTTGGCAACCGGTCGATCGCATTCTACTGGTAGATTTCACGGGATGTTTTGATAGATCTTTAGGTGATGGTGGGGGAAATATAAGAATTTTTAAGCTGAGCAACGTTTGGACTAGCCATCTCCCACCTGCATTTAAAAGTGAGGTATTTCCAGGATTAAAATTGCGACCCAGCCACCATTTTTGTTAAGAAAAGAGAGACATTGCTGAGAGACATTCTAAAAACTGTTCATTTTACAACTGAGACTAATTCTTCACTTAACTCTGAAGACATGATTTTATGAATGTAGATCGTTGGAGATCTCAGTATTATTTAAAGTAGATCGCCACAGCTCCTGAGTTGACTACCACTGCCATGGAGCAATGGCCACTAAATAAGGGATACTTCTCTGGGGTGTTGTGCCTTTGTCAACACACCTTCCAGGTTGACTGAGAAGTCACTCCTGTTCTAAAATTGTGACTTCTTCACTCCTATCTAACAATCTGTCTAGATGAGCTTGAATATAAAGAGAATTAACGGCTATTTAATACATAAAATGCAATTTCACATCAACATTACAGCACAGAGTGAGAACTGGCCCGTTCAACGCATGACCTCATAGCAGGTAGCCATTTGATCTTTCTCTTGTAATGTCAATTGATTGCCAATTGTTAAATTTTATTTTGTTTCTGGAAATAACATAAAAATTAATAGTGAAATGTAAAATAGCAGTTATCGATTCTTGTTTTCACTAGGTTTACGCTGCGTAATAATATAACCCAGACCTCATTGTCTGGTATATTTGCAACATGCACGTTAACATAACTGACGGACCTTATATCTAAGTTGAACAGTGAATGCCTTGCCAAAAAGTGATATCATCATCTTCATAACCCTCCACTCCCAAAGGAGCATAGGCCTTCAACAAACACATGCCAAGTCCTCCTGTCACGTGCCATCATCTCAAGTTCCTTCCACGTTCTCCTTATCATTTTCATCCCCGTTTCCAGCTCTCTTCTCCATGTATTTCTTGGTCTACCTCTGCCTCTCTTGCCCTGGGGGTTCCAGATCAAGGACTGCCTTGTAATGCTATCAACAGGTTTCCTCAGTGTGTGTCCTATCCATCATCTACTTCTCATCTCTTGTTCCACTGGCACTTGTCTAGTTCTTGTCATCAGTTCCACGTTGGTAACCTTGTCATACCATTTTAATCCCTCTATTCTACGCAAGCACCCATTTATGAAAGTCTGTAGCTTTTTGGTTGTTGTCTTTGTTGTTCTCCATGTCTCAGAGCCATACAATAGGACTGACTTCACATTTGAGTTGAAGATTCTTATTTTCGTGTTGGATCCGATTTCTCTTGATCTCCATATATTTCCCAATGCAATGAAAGCTCCTCTTGCTTTTTATTTTATTTTGATATCACTGTCTGTCCTTCCAACTTTGTCTATATTGCTGCCAAGATTTAAAAAAAGTGATATATATACATATATTTAAAAAAAAAAAAAAAAGGTTTATCCTTTTCTTTCCTCAAGGGGAAATATGCATTTCTTTTACCTTTCACGAGGGAAAAAAGTGTGAAAACTCATAACCTAGGGCAGGGGTTGTCAACTTTTTAACCTTTCTTTGCTCATGCCCCCTTTCCCCTTTCTGGGCCTGATTTACTTTTGTGCCCCCCTATAGTCGCTATTAGCTGGAAAAAGCACTTTACCGTCTTACTGTGGCCCCCTAGAAATATGACATGGCTAACTTTGAGAACCACTGACCTAGGGGATCAGACAAGTCAAAGTTCACCATGGACTCGGACCGAGCCAATGATTACCAGAGAATGTGGCCTATCAATCTTCAATGCCATATCTGATTTTAAAATATACCATACTGTCCTCACAACATTGAGTTCTTTGTTACTTCCAATGCAGCATGGAGCCACTTTTGAAGCTAACCACTCCAGAAAGCCTTCACCAAGACATTTATGTTCTCCCACAGTGGGGGTTTCAGCAGTGATTTGCTCCCATGTGCAACCTAACAGTGGTTGCCTCCTATGTGCAACCTAACAGTGGTTGCCTCCTATGAAATGGTTGACGAAGCAGTAATCCTGTTATTAGTCTCTCTCAGAATGTTTACTGTAACAATATTTCAATGCCTGCTACATCATCTATACCAGTGATCGGTAACCCAGGAGCTGTGGGAATCAACTTTGGAACCAATGAGCTCGCTAAAGCAAACACAACAGAAAGCTGACGACAGTTGGGAGCCCTGACTCACGTAGGCCTGTCCCCTCCCTTAGAGGGTAAAGAAGATTAAAGAGC